>JASDQU010101535.1:56313-110505 GCA_032191745.1 Picea mariana
CCTTTCTTAACAACAAAATTATGAAATTTATACTTTAATCCCCCTTCAAGCCTACAATCATCTCAAAGACACGAGACTTGCATATATATACAAGTTTTGTAAGCTTTTAACCATTTGCCAAAATTCGAGCTAGATGTAGGTAATCCCTTATATTCTTCAAGTACATAAGAGTTTAATTTTAGAGATATGGTCAAATAAAAACAAAGAGGTCTTAAAGGAAATTGATCATGTGGTTTTGTATATATTTATCATACAGCTTGATTACCGAATCAAAATGTTGCAGGATACTTCAATGCCTAAACGAATGTACATATTTATCATATTTATCATACTTCAATTCCTAAACTATGATGTACAATTCCTTATCTTATTTGGGGTATATTATGATTGCACCAACAAAAGTTTCAAGTGTTATGTTATCCAACTCCTTCTTTGTATCAAAGGTTCTGGCATTATGTATCATGCGAAATTTGCTTTGATTTCAAATGAAATTGCAAGTTTCATTAGATTTAATATTGATGCATTACAATTCTTTCATGTCAAATCTTCAGTTACTTGGTTTTCAATTGCAATGAATTGAAAGGTTATACTTGCCTTTTCTAATGCGCATTGAAGAGACATTTCATTTCTAAATAATTTGCTAACCCCATGAATTACCTTGGTTCAATTAAATTATCTTGGATCAACCAATTTGCAACGAATTTTATATTTCTTAGGTCAATACAAAATTCACATACTCTAACTACAAAATCCATACAAAACAATAATTGTTTTCCAAGCTCATGTTTCTTCATGTTGGCTTGCAATTAATTGTGGGTTAATAGGGCATTACCATATTACAATGTAATATGGTAATACCATATTACATTGTAATATGGAAATGCCATATTACATTGTAATATGGTATACCATATTACAAGGTAATATGGTAATACCATATCTCGTGTAATTTTTTTTAAAAAACTTAATGCCATCGTTGCAATATCGACGATAGTTCGTCAGAAACAAATTGCATTTTGACCACCCTGGCAATAGCGACGAACTTTCATCGCAAGCTGCCACAGATTTTTGTCACACATACAACATCTTCATCGTAACTTTGGTCTTGATGAATCAATGTCGTCGCTATTTCCATGGTTATTCATCGCAAGTTGCCACGGTTTTTCGTCGCACATACAACATCTGCGTCATTAGTTTTTAACTTGTCAAAAATTTTCATCATAATTTCCACAGTTGTCTGTTCTACTTGCGACGAGGTTTCATCTAAATTGTGACGATGCAAAGGGTTAACCAAAATTGAAGGTGGTGACACATGGAGAGATAATTTCGTTGATGTTTCCACACACACCTGGATCGTTGATAGAGCGATGAAATTATTCCAACGAAAAAAAAAATCAGCTTTCATGGAAATTGCGACAAATAAGTGTGGCAATATCAACGAAAAACCATCACAAATTTGGTCATATGTACTAGTGTTTGTGGATCACAATATCATAGATGAGCAGAAGTTTCCTGAGTTGGTCAGGGAAAAGTACTTGTGTGCTAAGAGTATACTAGGCACAAGAGCGATATTGTTGTAAACATAGGTGTGGGAAATATGACTTGAGAAGTCAGCAATATTGAACTTAATGGAGGTTCCACACTTTGGACATATACTAGAAATAAATTCCTACATTAAGTTACTGCTCAACTGCGTCCATGGGGGTACATTGTGGCTTGACCCACCAGTGTCAATTGATACTGCATTGATTGCATGGATCAGAGAGCTACCAAAAGAAGGATAGGATCCGACCACCTTGCTCAACAAAGTAGGGAAGAGATCCCTATCAGAAGCCATGAAGGAGGAGTTTACCACCTTCAGGGTGGAAAGGGGATTGGATGTCATGAACATCAATGATGACAGTGTTCGGTTGGCAACGCAGACATTGGAATGCAAATTGTTTTGCAAGTGACGTAAGGACAAAGTACCAACTATAGTGATCACAGTCACAAAAAAATGCTCATAAGGGGTCCAAATGAACTGGGCCACCTTCTTGGTCAATCAATTTTTGACAGACTATATTGAGGACCAAGAGAAGGGTACAAAATTTCATTATGCATCGCTGCTAATTTTGATTGCACTGGTAGGATGGAAGGAACTGGGATATTACCAATGCATGGGAACAACTGATAGAGGTAATATGGTCACGTGGTATGCCAACCTATGGAATATTCCAAACAAAAGGAGGCAACAAGAAAATAATGTTACATTTTTTTGTATACTTTGATAACATCAGGTATATAATCAAACATAACACCATGAATCACAATTGAGACAATAGAAACCTATAAGGGTATTGTGCGGTTCAAAGAAACGGTGCACCATATGTACGTGCAAGCAAAGAAGGACCCTACACACCAATGGCTACCAACCAACTACAGGTTGGAAATAGAGGGTTTATACTTGATCGCGAATGATTGGGAAGATGGGTGGAAAACCCCAACAGAACAAACATGCCACCTAGAGGATGAAGAAGACTAGGACAAGGGTGATGAAGAATTGGATGAGGGGCAGGGGAATGATGAGAACAATGGCGTAGGAAACACACCTAGCCCATCAATAGAAAAGGCACAACATATATTCCCCATGGAAGGAGTGAAACACAAAGATAAGGGGAAGGAACCAGTAGGAGGTGAATGAAAGAAGACCAAAGTGCACAAAGTACCCCCAGTCTATAATTTGAACAATGACAACATGGACCGAATCAACTACTAAGAATGAGATGCCACAGAGGAAGTCATTGAAGAAGCGACAAGGAAACAAAAAAAGAAAAACCAAAAGGTGTAGGATCAGTTGGTAACACTACAAAAAATCTTAGAAGTGGCTAGAATAACACCAGAGCACGGATCATGAGGAAAACTGAGCACAAGTTCAGTAGAGGAAGCACATATTGTTTATCCAGTCTTGATTGAGATAGAGGAAGGGCACATGATGATACAAATTGGGATAGAAACAATTGAGTTACCAACGCCTAAACTATAGGAACATATGAAGACAATGAGCCACTTGAATACATTGGTATCACAGATGCCCATACACTTATTACAAAGCTTGCAAATAGGAATTTTGTAGGAGATTAGGCTCTGAGGAGATGAAGCACATCGAGAGATGACCAAAGTAATGGATGAAAGGGATCGGTTGCAGCAAAAATATGACACTACACTCCAACAAAAGAGAGAAGTTGAAGGCAAAGTGGAAGCATCAATGAAAGGCAAGAATGAGGACGAGGAAAAGATAAGAAAAGTTATAAAGGAAAAGGATGAAGATGAGATTATGGCACAAAAGACACAAGCAACCATCCAGAAGTTGTACAAGAAAATTCCAGAAGTCCCTATGGAAGAAAAGGTATTGAAAATTGGTGAAGTCATCAAACTCTTTTGACCGAAGATTGAGGACCTACAGTTTTGAACTATGCCAGGAACACCATAGAAGGTATGAGCAGGAAGAAAAAGAACGACAATGACATCCATCGCCAAAATCAAGAAGGTGGAAGAATAATTCACGAAACTCTGCGAGGAAAGAACGCAAATCTAGAAAAATCTAGTAGAATATCCAGAGATGAAGGTCATGGAGGCCAAATTAAGGGAAGCACAAGAAAAGGCCTAGAAAGTGTTAGAGAGTATAAACACCCTTCCATCAGTGGAATGAATGATGACCATTTTTGTGTAGAGGCAATCATACGTGGAAGTGGAATAGATGTGGGATCAACAAAATATCCTTCAACAGTACTTAGGACCACTAAAGGAAGAAGAATTGAAGGTGATAGGAGAACTAGCAACTACGTAGGGAAAGGTGAAAAAAACAACACATGGAACAAAGGAAAACCTTACATCCCTAACTGTGCGAGGTGTAACAGAGATTGTGGAAACAAAGGCAACGATACTAAAGGAAGTTGAGATCATTAAGAAATCCTCCCAAATTTTCATCGAAGCATGGAGGAACAAGAAACACGCCTAAGTGGCTCGGGACGAGCCACAACTGAGTGTTGGGCGCTTGTTGGATAGGCAATTTGGAAATAAAATACATAAAAATAATAAGTATAGAAGATGTTTGTAGAAGAAGAAGGAAGACTCGGGAGTGTGCACTTGAGGCACATCCAGGAGTATAGTGCACAAAGAGAATAATAAATCAAAAGAATAAAACAAAGAGAAGAATAAAGAAAAAGTATAAAGAAGAGAAGAAAGCAGGTGAAAAAGAAGGATGATAGCCTGACGTGCTAAGGATAGAAGGACGTGCAAAAGTAGGAAGAACAACAGTCGGAGTACACAAGCAACATGCATATGGAAAAGTAGGTGAAAGCAACCCGAACAACAAGTTAACATGAGTTATCATGTATTGTAATAGTCTTTTGGGGATGAACAAAGTAGGGTTTTTAGCCATAGAGTTTATGTATAAATATGTAATGGGTTGGGAGAATAGGGGTTCTTCTTGAACAGTACTATGGATCCTGTTCTAGGATGTTGATATTTCCCGTAAATAATAAGAGTTATATGATATGATAAGAAATAGAGAGTCTATGTCGGAATGCTAAGGTGATGATTCATAGAGAGATAAAGGCTTGCACTGCAGAACGAATAGGCTAGGAGAAGGAAAATATAACCATGATGTATCTTTGTAAGCACAGTGTGCAAGCCTAAGACAATTACCAAAAGAATAATAAATAAGGCAACCATTGTGGACGTAGGCCAAATTTGGGTGAACCACGTTAACTACATTATTAAATGTATTTTTTGTGAATGTTCATGGATTCTGTTTGGATGCATATTAAATTAGATTTGTCTTATGTGTAATCATTGTGCAATAGCTACGACTTTTCAAGTAATAGGTTTATGTTGTAATATGGAATATAATGGTAATATGATTATGAATTCACTAAGTATATAACGAAGAACAAAGACATATCAATGCACATAGAACCAATAAGTAAGAATGAATAGAAGGATAACCTCCCATTCGCTCACTACTGTAGAAACCTGGTTCCTACAGTCCCAATAGATACCTCAAGTGAGACTTCATATTCATGTAAGTGATGTCGAAAGGGACGATGTTTGAAGTTTTTTTTTTGGTCAAGATAAAACAAACCTAGGGTCTTAAAACCGTGCATAGTGCCAACATTTCCCTCACACCATATTCAAGTCTAAGTGGTAAGGATTTGACGGTGTATGAAGATGTCTCTAAGGAGTCTAAACTGACTAATATGGCATACCAATTCCCTTTACTTGGCTCTGGATCAATATCTAAGGCATTGTAATTCTTTGGGAGCCAAGGGGAATGAACATTTGAAGCAACTAAAGCAACATGTTGTACTATAAATAAATTAAATGGAGGAGGGAGTGGAAGTGACATGGTAGGCCATTGACCAACACCAAAAGGAGGGTCGACAAGTATATTGTTGTATCCATCATTGACTAGAGGTTGAGGTTGCATATGAGGTTGATCAGGGCTATCTGCAATAATCAGATGAGTTTGAAGGTCATTAGGTTGAAAATGGGGTCTGACTTGTGGTTGATGAGGCTGAAAGGATGGGTGCCCAGTGAGGTTCAAGTAACTGTTGGTATATTTAATTGACTAATTAAAACAAATCTATAACCCAATACATTAATTGTCAACCAGGGATGTGTCTTTTATTTCAATTTATCTTGCACAGTATATGCAAGCACCAATTTCCTAACTAACACTATCATGTAAACTTAACTAAAAAACATTCTTCTTAAAACATACCCTTGATAATTAATCACAAACTGCAGGCTAGATTTCACACTTGCTGAAAGTAAAACACTCTTGTTGAATTGGAAACACACTTCACACTTGATTTAATTTAAAACACATCCATACTACTGGAATTAAAATCACACTATTGTAACTAAAATCACTCTCACACTTGCATCAATAAAAACATTATGGAAACCTCACTCTACACACTTGCCCTAAAAACTGAACACTTTCTTTGGAAATGAAACAAACTGCACACTTGCTTAGAAATGAATCAAACTCACTCCTTGCTAAAATTAAATCACTCCACTTGAAATGAAACACACCTTGTTGAAACAAGGTAAATATAAGGCCACCTAATATTCTCAATCTAATGAAAGGGAATATCTTGTAAATTAACTGGATAACACAAGCATTCCAAATCCACCTGAATCTCATTAACTCATCAATAAAAAATCATATAGGATAGATCAAATCAACACAGTAGTTAATCAATTGTAAGTAAGAGCAACAAGAACAATCTGAAACTATAGTTGTAGAATAACACACACGACAATAATCAATCACCCAATAAAATAATTCTACCTACTAGTATAGTAACAACAACCCTCATAAAGAGGAGGGCCCTTCCTCCTTAGTAGGGGCTAGGGAGAATGCAGAAACTACAACTTAAATTAACATAAATTGAACCATGAAATTGTTGAACCTTTAATAATCAAAATCATGAGCTACATATGTAGAAGATGTTCCTCATTGACTAGATTGACTGCTGAAAAACTAGCCTGGACTGGGAGAAAAGGTGCTCTATTTTTAAAGGTTGCTTCTTTAGAGTTAATCTTAGTAAATCAATAATTATGAACAACCTTGAGAATCTTTCAATTCTCCATCTATTCAATGAAGTCTTAAATTAAGAAGATATTCAATATCTTTTACAACTGGTCATAACAAAATATAATTAAATATATACCGTGCTAAATGAGCTACCCCATATTTTGGAATTGAAAAATAAACTCGTAACAATTATAATAATTGTGACTTTGTATAATAGCCACGTCATCTAGAAAGAAAAGTCATTTTTTCCACGAGGGACTTGCGTGGATCAAAAACTCAATGAGTATCAACACAAATGGTAACAGTCTTCAAATGATATCGTCATGTCTGTTGATAGTGGCAGCACTTCAAAGTAACAACTTCCTGAATTTTTAGAGTATCATCTCTTGTAGCAATTGATCATCCTATAGGTAGTTCTTAACATTTTTTCATTAAATACCCAAAAAAATCATTATCCTTGTCAAATGTAAGAAAGACTTAATAAATTGAAGCAACATATGAACTTAGCATACCTGAGCCAAAAGATAATATATTGGATAATAATGGTTGTTAAAAGGGTATGGATGATATAAGGAAAGAAGGTGAGAAAATAGGAAAAGGGTGACAAAAAGATGTCATTTCTCGAACCCAACAGTAACCAGTTTGGACTAATTGATTAAATTCCTCGGAATTTGCATAAAAGTGGATGGAAAATCATATCCTCTTGTTTCTAACTCTCTACCAAAATGCATTAGGCCCTCTACCCATTTTTCCCCTATTACCTATGTTGTCAAACCGATTAATGCCTTTGCTAAAAAATCTCATCTATATAAATTCATTTCCAAATTAGTACATATATAAGACACATCATATAAAACATCTAGTACAATTTGTCAACATGATTAAATTTGGCTCCGAGAGTAACACAACCATGTAGAATAAAAGGGAAATGAACAAGAAAAATGAATACAGGGATATCAACACAAATTTTAAAAACACCGAACTCCTCTTTAAAGTATGAAATTTGATATGAAATTATTTATATGAATATACCATTTTCTCTTTAAAATATGAACAAGGAGTGAATACATGTTATGGAAATATTCCCCTATGGATAGGTGAAATTTCCCTTGGATTACTGACCCCTGTACCAAGACATAAAAACACAAGTGGACACTAACATCCCTTTGAATTTAGTTTAACTAATCAGAAAGAGAGAGAAGGAGAAAAGGTGTGAAGCACCTAGTTTCGAAGTTTTTCCTCGTTGCTTCCAATCCAAGCTTGATATCCAAACTCCTTAGTGAAACATGATACATGCAATGCAATATAAAACAAAGAGAAACAAACAACTCCTACTCTACAAGATTAGATCAAACAAATTCATCTACAAAGATTGAAGGAATAGTAGACAAGCACATGAAAGAATACACACGCACGAAGGGAATATGCCAAGTATATTAAAATGAGAACCCAAAGAGAATACTTACAAACATGGATGATGATGAAACACTCTTCCAAGATCTCCTCTCCCAGACCCTTGCATGAATCCTAATATCATAAGTTTGACATATCTGTCTGTCCTTTCTTCACCTTGGAATGACCTCCTTTTATAGGCTTGGGAGGCTCAACCACCATGAGTAGATTTGGGGATTAGATAAGTATATGTTTCCTTTAAGTTAGGATATTATCCTAGGATAGTGCCATAGTATAAAATTTGATTCAAACCAACCTCATCTCCAAGAGCTAACCTTCAGAAAGAGGCGGGATTATCCAAATTTTCCTCTAACCAAAATCAACGCTCCCCTATAGTTAGAGACAGAGCATTGATCCTAGATCATAATTTCATAAATAAGGTAAAGGGGGTGTTTATATATGGGGTAGCACTCCCCCATCATGGCCAGGGGGTGCTATCTTTAAAAAATTCCCAAAATATGGTCAAGTTTTCAAGTAAAAAGTGTGTTTATGGCCTTGAAATGATGAGTTTCTTCCTCCAATATGACTTAGGGATCATGGAAAATGTTCTTTGATGTTTTCAAGGGGTTAAAACACATATAAACACATAGAAAAGTTCACGTGAAACTTAGTAGGGTTCATACAACAATTGATGACACTTGCGACACTTACCAAGGTGCATACAACACTTGTGACACTTAGGGTGCGATACTTAAGTGTGGAATTTTGATGTGTAACAGATTCCCCCATAAAGTGTGAGGTTAGAAGATAAATTGATGGTCGAAACACTTTACAAATTCTTCAATGCAAGGGTGTAGAGTTGGAGAACGTGGAAGAAGCTGCAAATAACCATCAAACACTATTAATATATGTGAGGCAGACATACCTATGCTCGAAATACGATATGACTCGAAAAACGACTGTCGACCAATACACTGCGGATCCATGAAAAATATTGACTAAAAATATGGCCACCAAAGATACAATGTGGATCCATACCTTCATGACATGAACTGATAGTAGCCACAAAAATACAAAGTGGAGCTACGAGATGATAAAACATAGCCACAAACCAATACAATGTGGATCTATGTGACAGTATATATATCAACATGCTCAAATGATCTCCTTCTCATCCTAGGAAAATCAAATAACAAAGTGAATGATCAACCCAGGGTCTTCGTCCCAATCCCATTGTGGTACAAATATAGCCATGTGAATAGATTATTTAATGTCAAACATGGTAGAAACCACTTGATTACCAATCATTGAGGTAAATCGTTAATAAGTGAGAGGTAAATCAACAATGATCTCAATGAATCCCAAGGTACCCTATTACATTCCAATGAATGTGAATAAATGAGTTGAGGTCAAACATTCATGGAATAATCCGATCATAGGTCAATGATGTAAACATATTGTCGGAAGCGAGGAGGCCTACCATTGAGGCATGCAGGTCCCAAGGTACTAACTGGTTTCTAAGTCTAATTCCCAGATGATGTTTTGAATTCGACAAGAAAAGACTCATCAAAGGAGGGCCTTGTTGTATCCCCCATCATCGACATGAAACTGACATAGGAAAGTGATGTAAGATGGTGAATCGAATGAGTATGGACTAACACATGAAATGGAAATTGGAAACACTGTAGATGGATGGTTTAAAGTGACACTTCCATTGAACATGATGAGGCATGACAACTGACTTGGAAGCATTGAATCGACGAGTACTAGGAATTTAATGTGATGAAAATAAGAGCACTCTTCGACTGGACAAAAAAGTACGGTGACACATGGAATTGGTATGACTCAGAGACAAGAGGATTACCCAAATGTAAGATGAGACGCAAACAGGTTCCATGTTCAAGGGAGACAATAGCTTCCATAAAGGATTCCCAAAAACTTGACCCACTTCCTTCAATTCCCCCCCCACCCAAATAGATGAGTACTTATTTTTCATTTAGTGAGCTCGAGGAGGGTAACACATGCTTGATATAAATCACCTTCGGTAAGTTCCTCTTCCTTTATTTAATGAACTGGAAGAAGTAAGGGTTCTTTCCCATATGGGTCCTCCAATGTGTAGTTTAGAGAATCCACAAAAGGAAAAACCGGTGGTTTTTCATGTTTAGAGAGTCTGAAAAGAACTTAAAAGCGACTCCATGGATGAATTTTTAGTAAATTTAGTCTCCCAAGCCTGAAAAAAGTGTAAACAAATACATGGTATAACTCTTCTAATCATGCTTGATTAAAGTGTTCATTTTTCGTAATTAGTCTCATGAGGTCGAAAAAGAGATAAACTATCACTCGAAAGATGCCCTTTCAAACCTTTTAATGAGTGTGAAAGGAAGCAAGATCACTTGACAATCTTTTCATGTTTAGAGAGTCTGAGAAGAGATTGAAGGAAACTCCAGGGGGTTCCTTTTTTGTATACCTTTATGATTCTGAAAAAGTGATAAAAGTATACTCGGTTACATTCTCATGTATTTTTGAGCACGAAAAAGAACAAAGCCTAAGCTCATAATTGGTTTCATTTTTACACAAGCTTGAAACAAAATTAAACTATGCTTGTAATTTCCCAACGTAATTTCCAAAGATTTTGAGGGATACCCATGGATGGTTGGTACTCTTCCCCCAGCTTGAAAAGATAATGGCTTAACTCCAGAATGATAATCAAAGGCTGGAGACATGTCCCCCCAAGCTTCATTTCATTTGTCGACGCTTATATTGTCATTGATTTATGTACCGGATGGAGGAAAAAAGGTCAAATAACAAAGTTAAATGAAAGGAAAGTTCAAATATGAGACCTAATGAAAGACTCGAATCTACATCTACCAGATCTAGCTAAATACTCGACTCGATATCTACGAGATCTAGTGAAAAGACCCAACTTGATAGGAGAGGTGACTTTTTCATTTTTTAACGAGCTTGACACATGAAAAGAACTATGCTCATATCTTTTGTTTCATTTTTTAATGAGCTTTCCACAGAGAATAAAAACTATGCTCAGGATCTTCATTTCGTTTTTTAACGACCTTGACACAGAGAAGGAAAACTATGCTCAAAACCCTTGTTTCATTTTTTAATGAGATTGCCATAGAGAAGAAAAAGTATGCTCAAAACCTCTCCTTGATCATGGATTCCAAGATGAAAATGCTATATAATGAATACATGTCAAGGGACAAACACCAACCATGGCTTCTAGGATATCTTCGCTAGATGGAAGAAAATAAATTCAGAAGGAATACATGTCGACGACCTTGATAAGGGTAGGGAGATCTGGCTCTAATAGCCCTATCGAAGAGTTGACCATGTCAACTACCGGATCTAATTCAGGAGAAGGGAGAGATTCCCTCTTGTGCGGGGTTGAACGCATGGGGAATTTCATTACATAATCAACCTGCAATGGGGTGGACATCGCTAGCATGTATGGACCATTCAGGGAAGGCGGATGGTTGAACATCAGATGAGGGTCAATGAATGAAATTTGGTTGATCATTACTATGTTTCTGTTGTGAGGGAAACATATCACTCGAAAGAGAGTGGACACAAAATCTCTCATAACATAGACATATTATCACCTGAGGAGTAGGTTAAAGTCCAAGGGGTCATGAACTTCCATCACATTGACATAGACCATTTTTCCTCCCAAAGTAATCGAAAACTGAGGAAGGATCCCTAAAGGTTGACTAACTCTTCTTTCAAAGGTCAACAGATTGTGATTCATGGGTGTAAGTTGCGGGGAACCAAAATATTGCCAAGCATTCACAGAGAAGGTGCTAATAAAATCACCTTCTTCTATTATAGTGTTAGGAATATTCCTATCAAAAACCTACAAGGTGATTTGGAAAGGCACATAAGAAGGAATACGGGGTTTTTTCAAATGATTCCAATTAATAGAAATCATTTGATTGCTTGAAAGGGGTTCCATCGATATGGGAAGAGTGCCCCCTTGTCTGGGTGAATGAATATTAATGTGGTAGACCTAAGTGAAATCCTCACTCTTTGAATGAGGAGTGGGATTGACCGATGACAGAACCAGAACGACCACTTTGGTTGCACTCTTCAAGGGAGGAGTGGGATTGATCAATGCAGGAAGTGGATTGACCACTTTGGCACTCTTCAGATGAAGAGTGGGGTTGATCGATGATAGAACTAGATCAATCACTTGGGTTTCACTTTTCATATGAAGAGTCGGGTTGATCGATGACAAAAATGGATCATCTACTTGGGTTAGTGGTTCAACCAAGGATGAAACCAGATTGACCACCTCATCAACCAGACTAACCAAGATGTAATCAGATTGACCAGTCCATCAACTAATGACATTTTAGGAGAGGTATTATGATAACCAATTGGAATTTGAATCTTTTCCAAAATATAAGAAGCCTCATCCATACAAGGGAAAAGGTGAGAGTAATGATCACCTTCACATAACATACAAGGAAATTTGAAAATTATATTCTTCTTACCAACCTTAACGTCATTAGTTGACAAGGTGTCACTAGTATGTTCAATAAGGGATGATGACATGGAAGACCACATTTATAATACCTCGGTGAGACCAGGGAAATCCCTCAAAAAGTGGTCACCCTTATAAATCCTACAAGGGAATTTGGGTTTGGGATTATTCGTTTTAGACTTGTCGACTTTATCAACATTCCCAGTACAATTAACAATAGTTGGTTGCTCAGATCCAACATGACCTGATGTATTTGGAGGCTTGGTCTCTTTCCGATTCTTCTTCTTCTTTCCCTTCTGTTTCTTCTTCTTCTTATCAACCTGGTTACTTTCTTTAGAGATTTGACTAGGAGAAGAAGGAGAAATGGAAGGAGACCTAACGGGTGAAGAAGGTGAAAGGTCAACATGAGGTTGATTTTTGGGTGGTGTGCTTACATCCAAAGCATTAGGTGCATTCAAAACACTAGAAAAAGTTGAGATCACTAGAGTGGGGAACAACCAAACCGGTAACCCGATGGTGAGTCTCAAAAGACTCAGTGTGGCAATGCACGGAGGACCAATGTTTCAAAAAGAAGGAAAGGCAAAAGGTTCCTTGGGAAAAGGGGTTCCTTCATTGGTACTCCTAGGAATTGACACCATTGACACTGACTTGACCTAAGTTCCACTTAGGAAAACAAACAACATATGCTACAAATATAATAAGAAAACAATCAAACAAATCTTCCCACAATGAAACCACTAGTTGGTGGTGAAATCCAACATTGCGAGATCAATATAGGAAGGGGTTGGGATAGAGCGGGTAGATCAGTTATGTTGGTGAACTGCTTAATAGACTTATGCCTTGGTGCAAGTTCCCACATGGTTTTACCCATGGGTGTACCCCCCAAGGATCTCGAGTGAGCTTGACCAACGTCTGACCCAGGTACGGTGAAGAATCCCCTTCACCATCACCTTGTGTATCAACCCTATAGATATAGGCCACTAAGGTTACCAACTTGTAGTCAACCTCTAAGTGGGTACAATTGACAATTGGGAAGGAATGTATGGGCAAGATAAAAAGTATGAAATTACTCAAGATAATTGAAGACAAGTGGACCAGAATACTACTGAGAACCCCGAATGGATTCGAGATTCATGAAGTTCCGAGAACAAATGAAACCAGTCATTTCTCGAGAAGAAACCCCAATATATGATCTTTCCTCTATGTGGGTTAAGCTTCGGAGGGGAAATATCTGATGCTCTCCCGCACACGACCTCATGTTTAACCCCTGTGTGAGAGGGGGATCCCGACTATGCTTATACGGACAATTGGATTTACCGCTGCCTAGCACAAGATTCCATGTTAGTCTGATGGCTTTGGAAATTTATCCTCACAACCTATTCCAAAGCCCTACACTTTAAGCTAATGTAGGTTCGCTACCAGATAATATAAAAGTTTTTGATCAATTTTATAAGCGCTTCATTTTAGGGTTTTTGTTTACTCAAGGGTGTGAAAGTGAAACTTACGATTTTTTAGACTTGAATCCAAAAGAATGCAGAATAATAATATGCATATCTTTTTCCTCATTGAATCCTACATATGGGATGGAGAAGAGTTTCAACTTTATTCAACAAAAACACCCAATTCCCAAATGCAATTTTCTAAATGCACTCTACTACACCCAAAAGCAAGAACACAATTATCTTCTTTATTTGATTTTCAAAGAAAGAAAATGAAAATCCTTTAATTCTTCATTACTTTCAATCAAAATGAAAGAATCAGATGAAGATACAAAGGGCATGAAACAAAAATATTTCAAACAAAGAATGCACTCAAAGGATAACGAGAAATTAAAGAAACAAGTATGATAAATCATTCAATCAAGAACTCAAAGATCCAAAATAGAAAGAATATAAACACTCAGGAAAATCCTCAAACGAAAAATGACAAGAAACATAAATCAAGTTAGGTTGTCATAAGAGTCCTAATCATCCAAAAAAATGAGATGTTTCAAATGAAGACAAGAAGGATCAATACCAAGCAACCTTTTCAAACCTTAGTTGATGAACAATCCTAAACATTCAAGAAATCTGAAAGCTTTACAAGAAGAAGATCAAATAAACTCAAAAGGAAAAATTAACCAAGGGATCATGTTAACCCAAGGGGAACAAAACTAAGAGAAAATTTGCAGACTAAAAGAATAAACATAAATGAATTATAAATGCCCAACTCTTAACAGAACAAAGTTAAGAGTATTTAAAGGTCTCTGAGAAAAAATCCCCACAAGAATAGAATAAGAAAAAGTGAGCAGAAAAGGGCAGAAAAACCTAGAAAAGGAGATCAATGCACATGTTTCCAAAGGGACAGAGTGATACAATGCTATGGTATACACTACATGAGAGTGTTGATCCTAGATCAACACTCTGGTACACAATAGAGGAGCAATACCCTTACCAAAAACTCAGAAAAAAAGGCTAAAAACTCAGAAAACTTTGCCAAAGACTCTGTGAAATCATCAATGAAGAAGAGAGAAATGGAAGTAGATCAAAAACAAACAACAAATAAGATCTAAAGGTGGGAAAAAACTTAGAAAATCCAAGGAAAGACAAGTCAAGTTCCTTCCCTAGTGGAGTTGTCAATTTCTGTTACGAAAATATTCCCCTATGGACAGGTAAACTTTCCCTTGGATTATCGACCCCTGTACCAAGACATAAAAAAACAAGTGGACACTAACATCCCTTTGAATTTATTTTAACTAATCAGAAAGAGAGAGAGGAAGAAAAGGTGTGAAGCACCTAGTTTCAAAGTTTGTCCTTGTTACTTCCAATCCGAGCTTGATATCCAAACTTCTTAGCACAACTTTATACCTGCAATGCAATAGACAACAAAGAGAAACAAATAACTCCTACTCTACAAGATTAGATCAAACAAATTCATCCGCAAAGATTGAAGGAATAGTAGACAAGCACATGCAAGAATACACAAGCTTGAAGGAAATAGACCAAGTATATTAAAATGAGAACCCAAAGAGAATACTTACAAACATGGATGATGATACAACACTCCTCCAAGATCTCCTCATTCAGACCCTTGCATGAATCCCAACATCATACGTCTGATATATCTGTCTATCCTTTATTCACCTTGGAATGGCCTCCTTTTATAGGATTGGGAGGCTCAACCACCATGAGTATATTTGGGTATTAGTTGAGTAAATGTATCCTTTATGTTATGATATTATCCTAAGATAGTTCCATAGGATAACATTCGATCCAAACCAACATCATATCCAAGAGTTGGTGTTCAGAAAGAGGCGGGATTCTCCAAATTTTCCTCTAACCAAAAATCAATGCTCCCCTATAGTTAGAGATAGAGCATTGATCCTAGATCATCACTCCCTAAATAAGGTAAATGGGGCATTTATCTATGGGGTAGCACTCCCCCATCATGGCCAGGGGGCTCTACCTTTCAAAAATGCTAAAAAAATGGTCGATTTTTCAAGTAAAAAGTGTGTTTCCTTGAAATGATGGGTTTCTTTCTCCAATATGACTTAGGGATCATGGAAAATGTTCTTTGATGGTTTCAAGGGGTTAAAACACATATAAAAACATATAAAAGTGCATGTGACACTTAGTAAATATCATACGACACTTGATGAAACTTGTGACACTTACCAAGGTGCATACAATACTTTTACAACACTTGTGACACTTAGGGTGAGATACTTAAGTGTGGAATTTTGATGTATAACAATGCAAAAGGATATTTTATATGGTTGTGATATATGACAAAAAACAAATGTCTTACGAAAAGTGATAATATGACAAGAATGCATGATAAACTATTCAATATTTAAAACTCTAAACTATGTCTACATATTTTTTCATAAACAATCAGCTTGTTGACGATTAAAATCGCAACGATGAATTATTTCCGCAAAGGATTTCTAAGCTCTATTATTTATTTATGATAATAATATTTAACTAGTAGGTGGGAACCCTTTGTAGACGAGAGGCACAAAGATAGACATGTTACACTTATATGTTGTTGATGTCATGATGTTTCCTACATAATCCTATATAGTTGATGATGCAATCTTGGTTTCATTTGATATGACAACATGGGTGGTTGATGCATTGTTGCTAAATGTTTTTTATATTCACTTTCAATGCAAGGCAGTGCTATGATATGAGGATTATTTGTTTACAGGTGTTATGTTATGTTATGACATTGATTAATAATCTAGACATGATTTTATGCAAAATATAATATGGTTATGTGGGAGCTTAATCAAACTAAAAGGAAGGAACTATAAATAAGTCCTAAGGATATGGAAAAAGGTTTACATATA
The DNA here is from genome assembly GCA_032191745.1 of Picea mariana. Classification (NCBI taxonomy): domain Eukaryota; kingdom Viridiplantae; phylum Streptophyta; class Pinopsida; order Pinales; family Pinaceae; genus Picea; species Picea mariana. Next base: position 73,114 of record JASDQU010101535.1, read on the forward strand.
AACCTTGAATGTATATGTGTAATAGTGACAAATGTGAATGATGGACCTAGCTGCTATACTATGCATTTGGGTTAAAAGATTATGTGATTTTGTTTAAGGATTATATGGGAAGCGCATATGGTAATGTTAACGTATGGTCTTGATATGTTTTGGGTGGCACACTATACAATGGATATGGCATTGAATTATGCAATGGTTATGATTTGAATTTAATGGTTGATGTTATTTTAATGGGTTGGCTCGTACATGAAATTGAATAAGGCCAGATGAGGAAGCGACATGCATTTACTGCACGTAACTCCAAACCTCCCTTGAGCCTGTCACCCTAACATAGTTGCATTTTTTCTCTGTTGGTTGTGGAAGCTCCGCGATTTCAGGTTTTGGAAGGGGAAAACTCAAACCAATTCATCATTGAAGCGATTTTTCATAGCTATGGCTCTTTTGTTTCCACCCATGATGGACTCTCTGTATTATGAATCAAATAGTGGCTCAGGATTGCATGGGTTCTGTGTTTGTCTTGAGTTTTTGACGGAATATCGATACTATGTTATGGGTTCTCTGTGATTACTGTAGAATGTTGGAATTTTGAAGGAAAGTAATGGGTGTTATTTATTTGTAAAGTTTGTGCATTGGTTCTCGATAAAAATGAATTCGGTCAGCTTGGGTTTTTATGATGATTCTCTAAGGGAAATGATAACAGTAGCGCAACAAGCTCTGAGTTTTATTATTGTGGGGTTTTAATACCAGTCTAGGTATCAGTTGTTGTCAACCCTTTTTCGTCTTGGTCGTTATTGTGATAATTTATCCAAGTTGCATTGCAACTGTTGACAATGGTGTCGTTATTTTTGGCTAAGACCCAAGTTATTGTTTGTATGGCTTTTTCTTTACTGTCATTATCATCGAAAACATTCCACGGTCAAATCTTGTTTTTCCCAGAATGTAAATGGAGGCCTGCGTATGTATCAAATGACTATGAGTAGTGCTCCTAAATTCTTTTCACAAGAGTTTTAACACTCACTCCTCTCATATCTGTTATAATGGTCGATTGTTATGTTGTGAAGCCTCACTGCCAATTGATTTTCGAAGTTTATCGACCTCCTGGGTGTTGGAAGAGACACGGTCTCTCTATGGTTTCGAGGATTCTTTATTGTTAAATCAACCCTTGTATCCTCTCCGCAATAAAGTTTTAGAGGCATCCGTGTGTGCCTGGGTTGTTGAGCTCAAATTTTCTTGTTTCCACTTGACATTCTCTTTATGGCGTTGTCAAGATCTTGGGGTTATAAATTGAAATATTGTGGTGTTTTCAAAAGAGAGCGAATCTCTATTTTCCAAGATTATACTTGTTAACATATGGTTGCTTCTCAGTGGTCAATTATTTAGGAGGTAAAAATATTATGATTCCTCTGTGTTTTGAAAGGTCACACAAACTTTTTTTACCTCTCTGCAGTAAAATTCTAAAGAACCCGACTTGGTTGTACTAAGCCCGACTTGCTTCTATTTTCCTAGGGCACCTTCTAGGGTCTATCAAGATTTTGGTTATCAGCTAAATGACTGTGGTATTTCTTCAAGAGAACGCGGGCTATTTGACTTCAAGACCATTTTTGGATCAAGTCTCTGTATTTTATCTCTGTGATTAATTTGTATGGATGACTTACAACCCGAGAGATTTTCGTTTGGTCGATTGTGGTCTTTCTACTCATCACTGTGATAAATCATAGCATGATCATGATTCTGTCAAAGTTTAAAAGAGACACCTATGTATGGGTTGGTTCTGTTCTCTTTGTGCATTATATGGTTCTATCTTTTATGGATCATTTGTTTTAAAGGGAATTCTGTGCATGTTAATGCACACGGATATCAAGCTCATGGATACATGTTTTTGGTTAAGTATTGTTGTCAAATTAATATTGCTATCAATGATTATATGGTTGAAGACCTGTGTGCATGATAGGTTCATCGAACATGCTCTTGAGTCTGTCCAGATTTAAAAGGGAACTGTGGATGAATAAATCGGGCCTAATTTTTGTTTTATGACAGTTGATTGCTGATTGTTAATCCTGTTTCTATTATTGTTTGATTACCAAGGATGAATATTGGATATAGATAATGGGAATCACTTTGCATATTATGATTGTTTAAAAAAAAATAAGAGATCAACATTAGACCATGTAGTACTGTGGTTCAAATGGTTATGTTGTTACAGTGGAATTGGAAATGATTTTCATAGTCATTATATAGAATACACAGATTGGTATAAATCGAAGATTTCTAGGAAATTAAATTGTTTTATTGAAGACAACAATAAATCTGTATGCAATTGAGTTACAATTAAATGCTTTTTGGTCTTTGAAGTGGATGATTTTTGGATCGAAATCAAAACAGAGTTATGATTATTAGTTGATTTAATTTATTTTATGAACAATATCCATATAATTCCCTCTCATTTTCTCACTTTTTCACTCATAATAAATCCCCTCGCGATCCCAAATTCATTTTGCACACCCTGTTCACTAAAATATAATTAAAACTCTGTATGACAGTGATAGAAAATGAAACTGAGATAGATGAAAACTAATATATTTTGGTGTCGTTTGCACAATCAGTTATTTGATAAATTTTTGAGCAGTAATCATGTTCTTACTCCCTGTCACGATATCACTTTCTCACTCATTACAATCCCACCAGATATACCATGAACCCTTTTTCACCCCCTGCTCATTTGAAAATTATTAAATAAATTTTATGGATTGGATTGCATGGGTCTTATGTTAATTTTTGAGCCAAACTTTGTTTCATATTAAGAGAATTTCATGTATGGTCTGTTAATAGCTAGTTACTAATAATTTTTGCATACAAGATGAGCTTCTTCAATAAAGGAAGTCATGGCTGAAACAATAGGATAAGAGGTAACTGGAACAGAGGGCCTAGAATGCCTAGATTCTCAATACATTTTGATGTCGATCCTTAGGAGTTGAACCAGCCTTTTGAAGCTGGGTTTTTCAATTGGATTGGGCAATGGATAGTTCATCCAAGACTAAAGAGGCCTCTCTTCCATACCCAAAATGTTCCTGGTATCCCTGTCCCTCCCCATGTATCTTTGCAACTTGAATTTCTTGAGAATGATGGATGGCAAGAGATTGTTCACCCAACAGTCTCCCACTATCATGGCTGGACAAACTTGTTATTACCTCCTCCTCCTCCACCTATAAACCCAATTGTTCAAATTTCCCCTGCACACTCACCTATACATTCCTCCAATGCAAGAAAATGACTCAAAACCGAGGCTCACCATGTGCATGATAAAGGTAAAGCTGATGCTGCTCCCTCCTCTCCTTCAAGTGACTCAACCAAGTCAGTATCCTCCCGTATTCACTTGAGGGATGACTTCTCCCATGTTATTAATGAGATCAAGCCTCAAGGTTCCACCCAACCTAAGGCTATATCTGGGAAGTCCAAAGAGAACATCAGTGAAAAAGGAATAATTGCCTCTCAAATTGGAAAATATGGTTTTTGATTATGTGTTTATAATTGATTTATTGAGGACAGTGGACTACAAAATATTTTGGACAACAAACTATTTTTTGGGATATTGTGGATATTTACATGTTTTGGATATAATTTGAAATATTTCTGATATTTAAATTTCAAATTGTGGAAATAATTATGGGAGCCACAAGGAGGCATGTGATAAATTGGTTGTCTAATTATGTTTATTTTTGTTAATAAATAAAAGGGACTCACAAGGGGTCCCACCTACTTAGTTATAATTAAATTAAAAGACCCTTAATTATTATTATTATTATTACTTCCCCTAAACTAAAATTAGTTAAGTTCTAATTAACTTAACTAAATGAGGTAGTTGAACTACTTCAACTAATTTGGAATGCATAAAATCCAAATGAGAAGGAAGAACAATGAGAGAATAAAAGGAGAAAGCATACTAAGTTTTGCTCTTGAGTTTTATTGAGATAGTTCAGTTTTCATTCATTCTTCAATTTATTAAAGGCCTAATTCTATTTTTGACAACAGGGTCCAATTGTAGACAACAAGGTTCAAAGTTGAGTCATATCATTCAAATGCTTGTTTCAAAGGTGTTGATCTATCTTTGATAGTCTGTGTAGAATTGTATGTTTATGAATTGAGTTTCATGACTGATAAAGGATATTGTGCATAGTCAAGTGGGAAGCAGTCAATGGCAAGTTGATCCAGATTTTAAAGTTCAGTTTTTTACTTCTTGTCAGAGTCCTTTTGCATGGTTTTCATCGGAGATTTCTAAGTTTGACCTTGGTCCATGACCCCACAGGGATTTTTGTAAGAGAAGGATACTCTTGATTTATTGGAATGAAATAAAGAGATTGCTTTCTATCTCATTTGTGTTAATATGTGACATGGTATTTTTGCTTTCGATCTCCACATTTACTTTCTGCAATCTGTTATATTCAAAAAATTATATAAAAATGTTATATTTTGCAACAATCTTTTTATTTAAAAAATCATCCTAAGCCCTTGTAATTAATACATGTGGATTAGGAAATACATTTTGAGGCTACAAATATAGGGTAATATTCTCGACTATCTTTCCTTAGCCAAGCAAGATTCGAAATTTCTTGAGTAAGATAAATTCATATATTTTCCTCAACATTTATTTGGTGACCATATTGGGGAGATCTTCCATATATATCTGGTTGATTGTATGCTTGATTATCATTGAATATATTTGTATTCCTATTTTTTATTCTTTGACTATTTCTTTTCTTCATGACTGTACTTGTTGCAAGGCAGCCCAATATTGAGCTTGGTCTTAAAGATCAGACTAGAATTTATTTAACCTTGTTTAATACCATCTTAGAGACCGCTAATACCTGGGTTGATCTTGAACACTCATGTGCAGTGATTGGACAAGAAATAAGTGTTTGAGAACATTTGTAAGCTAGGCAAAGACATCCTAGGAATCATCCATATCCTTCTTTTTCCTAAAGTTTTGATCTCCTTTTCATGTCCTTAAACCACCGCATCTCTAGGAGAAGAAGAGGTTTATCACCTGAGATCAACCCTATTGCTGAAATAGGAAGAAGAAACATTGTTTTTTCATCCCAACAAAGTACTCTAAGGATAACTTTTCCCGATTCAACCAGTTCATATTTCTTTCCCTTACCTATCGTTCACAATGTGGAATCTAGTGGTGGTTCCAGTGGTTTTGGTGGAACTGGAGGTGCTTCTTCATCTCGACCTTCAGCCTCGTCAATGATTGAAATATTGTATAGCCATCAAATTCTGGTCCAATCAACTAGAAACCCCGACAAGGTCATTAAAAAGTATGGTCTCTTTCAATTTGAAAAAGATTCTACTACTACTTTGTGGCATGTTTCCTCTCCGCTAAACTTAGCATCTGCCACTCATCCTCTTCCCAAATTCAAAGAGCATCTCCCTAAGTTTTCTGGGAATACCAAAGTCACTACTAATGAACACTTGGTGTCATTTTCTAATGCATGTCACAACATAGGAGCCAATGACAACGACACTTGTATGCGCTTATTTGTTAATTCCCTTGAGGGGAAGGCAACGACCAATTTCTTTGACCTTCCTCCTAAGACCCTTTATACTTGATAGGAGTTATTCTATTGGTTCAATTCTACCAATGGGTAATCTGAGAGCCCAACCGAGAAGTTACGTGAGTATAATAACATTGCTTATAAAGAAGGTGAGACTATCAAGTCTTTCAACTTGCGTTTCATAAAATTTTATAACCAAATTACTGAACTTATTCACCCTCAGAACCAAGCCTCTTTTATGCATTACTATAAGGCTCTACCTTCCCCCTACCATCATAGGCTTGAGGAAAAATCCATTGAAAACATTGGTTTCTATTTGCATACTTGTTTAGAACATTAAGAACAGCTCGAAAGGACACGTCTTCCCAAGGGAGACTCAGTTAAACATACATGCATGTCTGCTCTCTTACAGCTTGTACAAGACATGAATAATCAAATGATAGCATATGAGCGGAAATGAAATGTCTCCTCATTTACCCCTGGGGCCTCATCTTCTTCTTCACCACCCTTTAAGAATCCTAATGAAAATAAATTTCAACCTAAAGCTATCATGCCTCGTAGTTGGTGTAACTTTTGCGAGGAACACCATGAGGAAAGTACTTTTGAGGTAAAGAAGAGTGCTAGAGATAAAATATTTGGTAAATGGCCTGAAACTACTATTGTTGTCCTAGATTTTGTAGAGCCAGAAGATGGTATGATCATAAATACTACGAATACATCCCATTCTCCAAAAGGTAAATGTGATCCTCCTCGCACTTCTTCTATCCCAAGATCATCTTCATCAGCTACTACTATTCAGGTTTCTAATGCTCATGATAGTCAAGGAACTACCTCCCCTCTTCCCTCTTCCAAGTACAACATTCTCAATCAATTGGCTAATATTAAAGATGATGCTACCCTCCTAGACATGGTTTCCATCCTTGAGAAACAAAATCGTCTGAAAAATTTCATGGAAGGAAAAGCTTCCATTGTAGCCAAGCTATCTGAAGAGGTAGATGAAGAGGATTCAACTGTAAATAAAGTATGTGTACATAAATTTAGACACCATATAAAAAAACGTTTGTTTTTTTATTTCTGTAATTATTATGGACAAAATATCCCATTGTTGTCTCATTGATGGTGGTTCAGGCCCAAGTTTAATGTCAAATATTATTATGGAAGAGCTAGGCTTGTCTTGTACAAATGAAAATTCTAGAAGCATGCTCTCCTATAATAATTTACAACAATCGAACATAAGTGAAATCAAGGACGTGACCATGGTTTTGTGCACACATCCTGAAATAAGGACAACCCTTAATATTCAGGTAATCGATATGCCAGTGAGTAATTACTCGATCATATTAGGAAGAGATTGGCAAGATTTGATAGGTGGATACCTCTCACTTGATGGGACACGCTTATCTGTTCCTCGAAATGGTAAAAATATCATAGTCCTAAGGGAGGGAAGAATATCACCTTATATTAAAATAATTCCACAACCTAATGTAAATTATATCAAGGAGGACCTAGGAGTGTATTCCATCTTTGCAAATGAGGACAACACTACCTTGGAACAAATCGACAAAGAGGATGGGATGTGGCATATGCACTTTGATGGTTCGTGCTCCAATGAAGGAAACAAAGATGGTATTATCTTGTACTCTCCTATGGGTAAAATTCACAACTTTCCCTATATGTTAGAGTTTGATTACACTAACAACATCACCCAATTTGAAGAGTTATTGCTAGGCATTAAAAATTCCTATAATTTAGGTTGGGGTCACCTTACAGTTTTTGGGGATTCTGAACTTGTTATAAACCTTGTATGTAAGATATATTCTCCTAGAAACAAGTTAATGAAACGTTACACCCAAAATGTATGGGCACTTATCTCGAATTTGCTATCTTTCAACATCACTCATGTTAAAAGGGAATTAAAGTCAATGGATGACAGGTTAGTTGTTTTTGCAACCTCTCAGAATCAACAACTCCTGCCTGAAAGACCTGATTTCACCTTTCAATCTTTGTATCGTCCTCATATCCCAGAAAATGTAGAATCATGGAAGGTCTTCCCTAGTGATGAGTGCATATGTTCTTTCATTCAAATGAACCTTATAATCCTAAGGAAATTATATCAATGGAAGATAACAAATTTCCGAAGGGCTTGAATTCTCTAGAAAGTTCATTTTCATCGATTGATGTAGGAAACAAAGAAAAACATAAAGAAGAGGAGTAAAAAACGAAAGTGGGTGAAACCATTTCCTTGAACATTGGAACACCCGATTGTCCAAATAATGTTAAAATAGGTGCCCAATGTTATGATGAAGAAAAATTGAAGTTCACTGAATTGCTTGGTGAATTTCAAGATGTTTTTTCTTGGTCTTATGAGGATCTTCATGTTTTTTATCCTTCTCTTATACAACATGCCATTCCTATCAAGGAGGGCACAAAACTGGTTAGGAAAAAAAAAATACCCATTAACCTTGCGTTGGAAGCAACTATTCGAAAGGAGTTGGAAAAACTCTTGAAGGCTGGGATACTTTTCCCTGTTAAGTATTCTGAGTGGGTTTCTAATTTGGTTCCTGTTTGGAAAGAAACTGGTCAGATTAGATTATGCATTGATTTTCGCACATTGAATAGAGCTAGTATTAAAGACCATTTTCCTCTTCCTAATATGGAAATGATTTTGCAGCAAGTTGCAGGGTCACAAATGATGTCCTTACTTGACGGTTTTTCTAGTTACAATCAAATCAAGGTAAAAAGGACAGATAAATATAAAACCACTTTTATTACACATTGGGGTGCTTTCTCTTATGAACGTATGCCTTTTGGATTATCTAATGTAGGTGCCACTTTCCAAAGAGTTATGAAAATATATTTTGACGATTTGATCGAAAAAATTATTCAGATTTATCTTGATGACTTAACTATGTATTCTAAAAACCGATCAGATCATTTCGTTCATCTTAGAAATATTCTCATGCGATGTAAGAAATTTGGCATTTCTTTAAATCCTTCGAAGTCTATTTTTGGCGTTAATAAGGGTAAGCTCCTTGGTCACATTGTCTCTTATTCAAGAATAAGCATAGATCCCGAAAGGATTGCTGCTATCCTAAATCTTCCTGCTCCTACTTCCAAAAAGGAGGTTCAAGCCTTTATGGATGTTATCAACTTTGTCCGTAAGTTTGTTCCTGATTTTGTTGTAATGGTCAAGCCAATTGGAAATATTATTAAGAAATATCACTCCTTTTCTTGGACGAATGACGTCGAAAATTCTTTCATAGGGATCAAGAAGGAAATTAATTCTGCACCGGTTTTGGCGAAGTCAGATTTTGAGAAGGAATTTATGATATATATTAATGCCACAAAGGAAACTGTTTCTGCAATCCTCATGCAATGTGATGACCAAATTCATGAAAAACTAGTGGCTTACATGAGTCAAATCTTGTCAGATGATGAGTTTAAAAATTATTTTATTGAAAAGTATTCTTTCGCTCCTGTTAAAGTTGTTGAAAATTTTCACCACTTCATCTTAGGTAAGCATACGCTGTTAAAAGTATCTTTACCTACTGTCAAGTTTTTACACTCACAAACTTATCTTTCAGGGAAGCTTGCACACTAGCTTTCCAAGCTCTAGGAGCATGATCTAACCATCATGACTTCTAAAACTATCAAGGGACGTGACTTAGCCCTTCACTTAACTCAACATGCTGAAACAAGTGAAGAAATTAATGAACAAGATAGCTCTCTATCAGCACTGTTTTACATTGACAATCAAATCCTTTCGGTGGATGAACATCCTTGGTATAAATACCTGGTTTATTACTTGCAAAATCAAAGATGTCTAGATAACTTAGATACCCATCAGAGAAGAAGACCACATCTTCAATCTTCTAGATACGTCATTATAGAAGACTTCTTGTTTAGAAGATCTATCGATGGTATATTACTTTGTTGTGTGAACAGTGAAGAAGCACATAAATTGTTACAAGAAACTCATGGTTCTTCAAATTCTGTTATTCATGTAGGAGGTCACTTTTCTGCTAAAAATATTGCTTTTAAGATCATCAGGAAAGGGTACTATTAGCCTTCAATCTTTCGTGATTCTTATAATTTTTCAAGATCTTGCGACAAGTGCCAGAAGTTTGTTAGGAAAGAACATATTTATGCTATGCCTTTACAACCCGTCTTCCCTAATTTTCCTTTTTCAAAATGGGGTTTTGACTTTATTGGTACCATTAATCCTCCATCTTCAGCAGGGCAAGTTTTTGTCTTGACAACCACAGACTATTTTACGAAATGGACTGAAGTTGTCCCACTTAAGCATTCGCAAGATGAGCAGGTGATTTCTTTCCTTGAGACCAATATTTTTTCTAGATTTGGTCTTCCTTTGGAAATTATTACAAAAAATGGTCCCACTTTTATTTCTTCTAAGCTGACCTAGTTTTTAGCTAAATTGGGGGTTAAACATTTCAACTCATCAGCTTATTATCACTAAAGAAATGGACAGGATGAGTCTACCAACAAGAATCTAGTTAGAGTTATCAAGAGGCTCATTGAAGATAAGCCTCGTCAATGACACACTCTCCTCACTTACTCCCTTTGGGAAGATTGCACTACCACCAAGATGAGCACTGGTTGCACTCCTTTCCAACTTGTTTATGGTCAAGAAGCCATTCTGCCTACCGAGTTGGAACTTTCTTCTCTAAGGTTTATGCTACATGTTGAAGAATTAAATTCTTCCAATATCTCTCAAATAATGAATGCACTTTTGGCTTTAGAGGAGAAAAGGACATTTTCCTTGGATAATATAAAGAGAAGACAACAAACTGTTAAAAGATGTTTCAATAAAAGTGTCAAGGCTGCCAAATTTAAGGTTAATGAGAAGGTATTGTTGTGGGATTCATCTCATGCTGATAGAGGAGAGCATTCAAAGTTCCAAAAGTTATGGTTGGGTCCTTTTAAGATCGCTTTTGTCCTAGGCGCAAATTCCTATATCCTAAAGGACTTACAAGAGCGATTGTTTTCCTATAGCACTAATGGTTCACACTTAAAACACTATGTGGAACCAATTTGAAAGTTTAAATGTTGTATGGAATTTTTTCTATATTATAGTTTGTTTTATTTGCTTTGATTTTACATTTATGTTATTTCATTACAACTGTTTTGTTTCTGCTATTTTGTTTCTTGCTATTTTGTTTCTTTTATTTGACTTCATTTCTTGTCAAAATAAAATGTTGGATCCATTTTTCCACAATGACGCTATTCTGCAAAGTATTTCTAATCAATAAAAATAAGGTTACACAACTATCATGATGTTCCCCTTGAAAGCATCATTGAAATTGTTATCTGCTTCAACTGTTGTTATATAAGATAGTTGGTTTTATCCCTTTTTTGCTTTCCTTTTCTTCCATCCACTCCAAGATTCAAAAGAGCATACCAGAAGATCTTTCTCCTTGAAGTCAAGAATGATTTTACTACGATTAATTGAATGATTATGCTTACAGGGATAAACCCCCTCATACTTAACACTTTCCATGAGTTGTTCCCAAAATCCCGGTCATTTTTCCCTTAAAACCGCTCACTTCCCCCTATTGCATAATCATTCTGATATCTATTTTCTTGATCTGATGTTTACATGGTCTGTGAAACCAGACAATATGAGTTCTTAATCTATTGGAAACAGATTTCCCTATGGAGTCGTCAGTTTGTTGATGATTAAAATCACAACGATGAATTATACCCGCAAAGGATTGCTAAGCTCTATTATTTATTTATGATAATAATATTTAACTAGTAGGTGTGACCCCCTTGTAGAATAGAGGCACAAAGATAAACATGTTACACTTATATGTTGATGTTGTCATGATTTTGCCTACACAGTCCTATAAAATTGATGATAAAGTCTCAGTTTCATTTGATATGACAACATGGATGGTTGATGCAATGTTTCTAAATGTTGTTGATATTTAATTTCAATACAAGGTAGTGCTATGATATGAGGATTATTTGTTTACATGTGTTATATTATGTTATAACATTAATTAATAATCTAGACATGATTTAATACAAAAGATAATATGGTTATGTGGAAGCTTGATCAAAAAAAAGGAAGGAACTATAAATAAGTCTTAAGGCTATGGCAAAAGGTTTACATATAAACCTTGAATGTATATGTGTAATAGTGACAAATGTGAATGATGGACCTAGCTGCTATACTATGCATTTGGGTTAAAATATTATGCAATTTTGTTTAAGGATTATATGGGAAGCACATATGGTAATGTTAACGTATGGTCTTGATATGTTTTGGGTGGAGTACTATACAATGGATATGACATTGAATTAAGCAATGTTATGGTTTGAATTTAATGGTTGATGTTATGTTAATGGGTTGGATCGTACGTGAAATTGAATAGGGCCAGGTGAGGAAGTGACGTGCATTTAGTGCACATCACTCCAAACCTCCCTTGAGCCCGTCACCCTAGAATATTTGCATTTTTTCTCTATTGGTTGTGGAAGCTCCACAATTTCAGGTTTTGGAAGGGGAAAACTCAAACCAACTTGTCATTGAATCGATTTTTCACATGTATGGCTCTTTTATTTCCATCCATGATGGACTCTCTGTATTATGAATCAAATGGTGGCTCAGGATTGCATGGGTTATGTGTTTGTATTGATTTTTTGACTGAGTATTGATACAGTGTTATGGGTTCTCTGTGATTACTGTGGAATGTTGGCATTTTGAAGGAAAGTAATGGGTGTTATTTCTTTTTAAAGCATGTGCATTGATTCTCGATAAAAATGAATTCATCATCTTGGGTTTTTATGATGATTCTTTGAGGGAAATGATAACAATAGCACAACAAGCTTTGAGTTTTATTATTGTGGGGTTATACCACCAGTCTGGGTATCAGTTGTTGTCAACCCTTTTTCGTCTCGGTCGTTGTTGTGATTCTTTATCCAAGTTGCAATGCAACTTTCGACAGTGGTGTGGTTATTTTTGGATAAGCCTTGAGATATTGTTTGTATGTCTTGTTCTTTACTGTCATTATCAATGAAATCATTCCACAGTATTGTTTTTTCCCAGAATGTAAATGGAGGCATGTGTATGTATAAAATGACTACGAGTTGTGCTTCGACATTATTTTCACAAGAGCTTTAACACTCGATCCTCTCATCTATGTTATAATGGTCGACTATTATGTTGTGAAGCCTCACTGTCAATTGCTTTTCAAAGGTTATCAACCTCCTGGGTGTTGGAAGAGACACAGTCTCCTTGTGGTTTCGAGGATTCTTTATTGTTAAATCAACCCTTGTTTCCTCTCTGCAATAATGTTTTAGAGGCATCTGTATGTGCCTGGGTTGTTGAGCTCGAATTGCCTTATTTCCACTCGGTATTATCTTTATGGCTCTGTCAAGATCTTGGGGTTATAAGTTGATAGACTGTGGTGTTTTCAAAAGAGCACGACTCTCTGTTTTCCAAGATTATACTTGTTAACATATGGTTTCTTCTCGGTGGTAAATTCATTTGGAGGTAAAAAAATTATGAGCCCTCTGTGTTTTCAAAGGTCAAACAGACTTTTGTTACCTCTCTATAATAAAATTATAAAGAACCCGACTTGGTTCTATTAAGCCCGACTTGCTTCTATTTTCCTCGGGCACCTTCTGGGATCTGTCAAGATTTTGGTTATCAGTTAAATGACTGTGGTATTTCTTCAGGAAACATGGGCTCTCTGACTTCAAGACCATTTATGGATCGAGTCTCTGTATTTTCTCTCTGTGATTAATTTGTATGGGTGACTTACAACCCAAGAGTTTTATGTTTGATCGACTGTGGTCTTTCCGCTCATCACTGTGATAAATCATAACATGATCATGATTATGTCGAAGTTTAAAAGAGACACATGTGTATGGTTTGGTTATGTTCTCTTCGTTCATTATATGGTTCTGTCTTTTATGGATCATTTCTTTTAAAGGGAAGTATATACATGTTAATGCACACGAATATCAAGCTCAGGGATACATGTTTTTGGTTAAGTACTGTTGTAAAATTAATATTGGTATCGATGATTATATGGTTGAAGATCTGTGTGCATGATAGGTTCATAGAACATGCTCTTGAGTCTGTCCATATTTAAAAAGGACCTATGTGTGATTAAATCGGGCCTGATTTTTGTTTGATGAAATTTGATTGTTGACTATTAATCCTGGGTCTATTATTGTTTGATTACCAAGGATGATCATTGGATACAGATAATGGGAATCACTTTTCATATTACAATTGTTTAAAAAGAAGAAGAGATCAACATTAGACCACGCAGTACTGTGGTTCGAATGGTTATGTTGTTACCGTGGAATTGGAAATGATTTGCATAGTCATTATATAGAATACATAGATTGGTATAAATCAAATATTTATGGGAAATTAAATTGTTTTATTGAAGACAACAAACAATCTGTATGAAATTGAGGAACAATTAAATGTTTTTGGCCTTGGAAGTGGATGCTTTTTGGATTGAAATCGAAACATAGTTATGATTATTGGTTAATTTAATTTATTTTATGAACAATATCTGTATAATTCCCTCTCATTTTCTCACTTTTTCACTCATTATAAATCTCATCACGATCCCAAATTCATTTTGCACGCCCTGTTCACTAAAATAAAATTAAAAATCTATATGATAGTGATAGAAAATGACACAGAGATAGATCGCAACTGATATATTTTGGTGTTGTTTGCACAGTCAGTTATTTAATGAATTGTCGAGCAGAAATCATGTTCTTACTCCTTGTCATGATATTGCTTTTTCGCTCATTACAATCCCCCGAGATATCCCATGAAACATTTTTCACCCCCTGCTCATTTGACAATTATTAAATACATTTTATGGATTGGATTGCATGGGTCTTATGTTAATTTCTAAGCCAAACTTTGTTTCATATTAAGAGAATGTTTCATATTATTAGTTGCTAAAAAGTGTTGCATACAGGATGAGTTTCTTCAGCAGAGGAAGTCATGGTCGAAACAATAGGGGCAGATGTAACTAGAACAGAGGGCCTAGAAGGCCCAAATTCTCAATACATTTCAATGTCAATCCTCAGGAGTTGAACAAGATTTTTCAATATGGGTTTTTCAATTGGATTGGGCAAGGGATAGTTCATCCTATACCAAAGAGGTCTCCCTTCTAGCCCCAAAATGTTCCTGGTATCCCTGTGCCTCCCCATGTATCTTTGTAGCTTGAAGTTCCCGAGAATGATGGATGGAAAGAGATTGTTTACCCAATAGTCTCCCACCATTATGGCTAGACAAACTTGTCATTACCTCCTCCTCCTCCACTTGTAAACACAAATTTTCAAATTTATGCTTCACACTCACATGTACAGTCCTCCCATGCAAGGAAATGACTCAAAACCAAGGCTCACCATGTGCATGATAAAGGTAAAGTTGTTTCTGCTCCCTCCTCTCCTTCAAGTGACTCAGCCAAGTCAGTATCCTCCCATATGCAATTGAGGGACGACTACTCCCATGTCATTAGTGAGATCAAGCCTCAAGGTTTCACCCAACCCAAGGCTATTTCTGGGAAGTCCAAAGGGGACAACAGTGACAAAGGAATAAATGCCTCTTAAAGTGGAAAATATGGTTTTTGATTATGTGTTTATAATTTATTTATTGAGGATAGTGGATTGCAAAAACTTTTGGACAACAAACTATTTTTTGGGATATTGTGGATATTTACATGTTTTGGATATAATTTGAAATATTTCTGATATTTAAATTTCAAATTGTGGAAATATTTATGGGAGCCACAAGGAGGCATGTGATAAATTGGTTGTCTAATTATGTTTATTTTTGTTAAGAAATAAGAGGTAATCACAAGGGCTCCCACCTACTTAGTTATTATTTAATTAAAAGCCCTTGATTATTATTATTATTATTACTTCCTCTAAACTAAAATCAGTTAAGTTTTAATTAACTTAACTAAATGAGGTAGTTGAACTACTTCAACTAATTTGGAATGCATAAAATCCAAATGAGAAGGAAGAACAAGGAGAGAATAAAAGGAGAAAGCATACTAAGGTTTGATCTTGAGTTTTATTGAGATAGTTCAGTTTTCATTCTTTCTTTAATTTATTAAAGGCCTAATTCACTTTTTGACAGCAAGGTCCTATTGTAGAAAACAAGGTTCAAAGTTGAATCATATCATTCAGATGCTTGTTTCAGAGGTGTTGATCTATCTTTGATAGTCTATGTAGACTTGTTTGCTTATGAATTGAGTTTCATGACTGATAAAGTATATTGTGTAGAGTCAAGTGGGCAACAGTTTGTGGCAAGTTGATCCAGATTTTAAAGTTCAGTTTTTTACTTCTTGTCAAAGTCCTTTTGTATGGTTTTCTTCAGAGATTTCTAAGTTTGACCTTAGTCCATGCCCCCACGGGGATTTTTGTAAGAGAAGGATACTTTTGATTTATTGGAATGAAATAAAGTGATTTATTTATGTCTCATTTGTGTTAATCCGTGACTTGGTATTTTTTATTTTGATCTCCACATTTACTTTCTGCAATCTGTTATATTCAGAAAATTTACATAAAAATGTTATATTTTGCAACAATATTTTTATTTAAAAAATCATCCTAAGCCCTTGTAATTAATACTTGTGGATTAGGAAATACATTTTGAGGATATAAACATAGGGTAATATTCCCGACTATCTTTCCTTAGCCAAGAAAGATTCGAAAATGCTTGAGTAAGATAAATTCATATATTTTCCTCACATGTTTTATATAATCATCGCATTATTTTGATTATTCATCATGTTGTTACCCCTTTTTTGTCAAACTGAAAGTCATTTATGTTTCATATTTTAATTATATAAACAGGGAAAAAATGGAAAAAGGAGTTTTATGAGTAGGATTGGGAAGTACATCTTATGTAAAATGATGTGTATGAGAGGAATGAAAGTCTATATAACTTAAAATTTATCCATTGATACATGAATCCAACCAATTTGCATTTTCTTATGCCATCCAAGTGTAAAATGAACAAATGAGTCATTACAAGTAACATGCCCATTTTTCAAAATGACTATCATATGCATGTTATATCTCCATTATGATATACATAGGAATTTAATATTCATGTTTACTCAAACATTAGTCATAAATGATCAAAAATAAATTATGAAAAGTATCATTTATCCATAGGTTCATCATTAACAATATACCCTTGTACTCCTAAAGTAATATTTTAAGAGATTTTATATAATAATATCCAATCAGAACTAGAGTATTAAGAGATTTAATATCCATAGTATGTTCATCATAATTGACTGCATTTACATCTCATAGGTTTGAATTTTGAACATGATTTGACTCAAGTTCAAACAAGAATAACCGAAACTTATTCCAATTATGACTCACAACACTTATACCAACTCAGAACAATCACATCCATATTGCATGCATATGAAAAAAATTTGTGTATCTTGACCCAAAACCCAAACTCTATCACTGAAACTTATATTTGGTCAAGGAAATGATGTAAAGGAGGATAGTAAATCAGATGAAAAAAGCATCAACTACCATTCATTTCACAGATACGGGTTTGGTCTTACTAACTTCAAAAGATAAGGGTTTGAACCCTTCATTTCAAAATCAAATGTACCCAAAAGTAAAGCAATATGTATACTTATCATGAACAAATAAACTGGTTGTAGGAACCTTGAAGAATTTTTCAAAACCCACTTTCATCAACTCGTTATAAAAACGATTCTGAATTGGTCAACTTAAAATGGGCTCAAACCATTTAAAAAAAAAAATTAAACAACGGCTAATATTGCAGCCAAGTTTGATATGTGGTTCTAACAACATTAAAACAGATAGTAGTTCATACTTTACACAACATGTTCAATTCGGGTTTGAGACCATTAATATTTTATCCATCGACCCAAAATTGTTTAAGTCTCGTAAATGGGACCAAGTAGAATAGTAGTTTGAATGGACATGACATCATCCATCATACATTTCAATAGATATGGGTCTGAGTCCATTACTTGACTAGAGTTGGGAATACCAAATGTTAGAATATAAATGGATGTGCTCATTTTACCATCAACAATATCACTATTTTGACCCAACCATAGGCCGAAGCCACCCTCCGAGCACCTTAACCTTGATAGAGAATCACTCCGAAAGAAAACCCTAGGCTAAATAGCCAAACAAAGGGTAGCGCTCCTTTGCCTAAGGATAGCACACCAACAAGAGTTGATCAGATAGTCCAAACCCTAACCAAGAGATAGTCAAGCCAAACGTGATCTGCTAGCTGCAGCAGTTGCAATGGCATCTCTCCTCCAAACCTGCGCACAAAACTAGGCACTGCAGTACGCACAAGTGCGTCTCTGCAATTCTGAGACTGCCTGCCAGAATGAAGACTAGCCTCATGTATTTGTAGTAATCCTGGCTAACTGCCTAGGCCGACTTCTCATTCTGGGTATCTGTCTGTTCAATATATATTATTTCTTATGGACGAATTCTTCTCTTAGAGGCTAATAACCTAATACAAGTTATCTTATTGAGCCGACATGTCTTCTAGGGTTATTAGCCAACTCATTAGGGTTTCTTATTGCTTTCTAGAGTATTCTATTCTCGTCAGGTCTACACATGGAGGCAAATACCTCCCGCAGCTACCATAATATGAACACTCCCTCCTAGCTAGGGAGGTATTACAGGTAATGGTCTTGAGCACAAACATACCATTCATCCAATAGAATCAACATAGTTGTATAGACTATCTCATGACTAGATCATGATCACCATCATCACCATCAGTGTCATCAACTGCATCATCTCTCAGAACCATACTCTATCTGAGTAATCAAACATGATTCTCACTCCACAAAGTGACACAAGAACCGTTCTTATGATCTAGAAGAATAAATGTTCTGAACCATTTTATGTCTGGTAAAACTCTGTTCATTGATCATCCATATAGCTGATAATAATTTTCAACACTATTGATAGTCTTCAAGTCAATTGGAACAATATCATTCAATAGAACACAACTGTGTCTATCCATAGTAGTACACAACTACAATCCAATGGTATACTACCACACCAAGTAACACACAAGTACTTGATCAAATAGTGGAACACATCCACCATAGTAGTATATTGTCTAGAGACATACAGTGTTCATAACAATCATCTGATATCAACCTGCACAGAAACAATGTTATGATATAAATTGAATCATCAGGGCCATTCTTCCACTCACATCTGTGAGATCTCGAAAGAGTATCTGCCCTCAAAAAGGTAAGACATCAATGATGAGCTATTTGAACTATTCTTCTCAAGAAAGGAAGAATAATTATCCCTATTTTCTGAGCTTGGACCATTGCCCACCCTAGGCCATTCCTCCGACACTAAACAAAGTGTACCCTAGAGAGAATGAGTCTTCCCTAAGGAATGGCTGTCACTGATTGTTGAACCTAGACCATTCCTGACCCTGGGCCATTCCTCCAGCACTAGACAAAGTGTAGCCTGGAGAGAATGAATCCGCCCTAAGGAATGACTTTCTGGACCATTTCCCATGTTAATCACAAAAGGAAATGATTGTCCTACACCAACCTCCAAAACGGACCATTCCTCATGTTAACCACAATGAGAAATCATTGTTCGGTGAGGTGGGCCAGTCTTCTTGAGTAACCCTCAAGAAGAGAGACTTCCCTAGACCACTTATAATGTTAACCACAATGGGAAGTCGCTGTCTATGGTACATCAACAATCTGAACCATTTTCCGAACTGGAAAATGTTTGTCCGTTAGAAATCTCAATCCACTTTCTGAACTAGAAAGTATTTTCTCATCCTGGAATATTTTTCGAACTAAAAAATGATTGTCTATCAATCAATAATACATCAGTGCTCCCTCCCAACCTAGGATTCATCTCTTCTTTTTTCAATAAGGAAGTTGTCTCCATGAGCTCCAGCTTGAGTATGCAAACTCTTTAATCTTGGACAAAATCTTTACCAAAAATGTCTACTTATCTTCTCATTGTTGGAAAATTGGAACATATCCATGTGGCACTTCTTCTATCATCATGAGATCTGATCTTCTGAGTAATCATCTTGATACAATATCTCTGTTATAGAAAAATCTTCACCACGCTTCTTTTGTGCACTGGAGGTTCTCCACCAAGTTATCTTCTTCCCTCTGCATACAAGGGTCTCTTTCTGGTATGCTCTAAAGTCTTGAGGTTGTTCTTCATACACTCTTTGTTCAATTACTCTGGAGAATAGTCTTTGCATTTATCTGATGTAGAACTCCAACCCATGGATATTGCGGATGATATAAAGACTCATGTAGAGGTATGTTTAATTTATTGGAACAAGTATTCATCATAGTCTTCTCCCTCCATATGGGAGAACCTCTAGTTTTGGATATTGCAATGCTTGCATACATATACAATGTTCTTCATCACAACTTTGAGTTCCTCTGCTTGATTGCTTTTATTGAGTTCATATCAGGTTGGTGATCTTGTGATTCTTAATATAGTGACTGGATGTTCTGGCTTCTCTTTCTTTCTTGGAATCTTCATGTTCTTCCTGATGTTTTTCTTTAGCTCTTGGGTCCATGGAGTTTATTATAGATTCCATGCCCTAAATATTTTACTTCTTCCTTTCATTATAGGGTCACAGATGTGAATGGAAAACTAGGGATACTTTAAGGCTTCCCTTCGAAGAAGACTTCTTCTGAGGTCGAACTGAATACATACTTCCTTTCATGTCTACTACCATGTATATATACTTCATCATCTTCAATGGATCATAGGATTAGCTCTCTCCTAACCCTCGCTTCATGTATGAGTGCATGTTTTTCTTTTTGAAATATATAATCAGCTCCCTCCATCTAGGAGAGTCCAATCTTCCGTATGCATCCTCATTCCCTTCTGCAAAGTGTTATAAGTCTTTCTCCAATTTCCTCTTGATTGCTGACTTCTTTTTGCTTCTTTTAACTCTCTTCAAGATTGATTCTGATTTCAACTTATCTTGTAATAGCTTCCACATGATTTGTTTGATGTATTTCATACTTTCATGTGTATTATCTGACTTGTATAATGATAGCAATCCTTATCTTGTTGTTCTTCCATAAGTATAGTTCTTCTTGGAACATATTATCTTCTAAGAGATAGATATACAATATATGCAAACAAGATATGTACAAGAACTAAGAAGAGTATTGTTACCTTCAAAAGAAGAAGTCTCTTTCATCCTGCTTAGTCATCTTTGTAGGTTCCTTTTCTTCGACAACTGATGATTTGTGTTTCTCCTTCCTTTTCTTTAGCTCGAGACAATGATTCTTGTAGTGACCATACTTTTGATAGTTGAAGCATTGTACTTCTGAAATATATTTCTCTTGATTTGTCTTCCTCCTTGAACCAAACTTCCTTTTGTTCCTGAAATTCTTGAATCTTGTTGTGAAGGCTTGATCATCATACTTATTTTGGGGTTTCTCTTTTGCACTAATCTTGGATTCTTCTTGAGCATAGCAAGTCCAAAGTTATTCAAATGTAGGATACTCCTTTCTTGTGTTCATGCTTGCGACAAATGCATCCCACGTCTTGGGAAGACCATTGAGTACTATGTTTACCAATTCCTTCTCTGAAATGATCTCTTCAATGGCTTGTAGTTGATATCCTAAATGGAAGATCCTCACAAGGTATGATGTTATGCTATTATCATCATTGATATTCATGTCACGGAGCTCATTCTTTAGACTCATTATTTGTCCAATGTTTCTGACTGAGAAGAGGTTTGTTAGGGCATCGTACATCTTCTTCGATGAGTCAATATGGGAGATGTGTTGGCAAATGTTTAACATGTAGTGCATGCTTGTCATTGATGGCAAGTACATCAATGAAGATGGCATGAGTACAGGAAGAATGTAACAGACGGCAAGCCCGATAAGTTTAGAAGAGATAGTGCAGAGGATTGTTGGCAGGTTATTATCAAGCAAAGTAAGCTTGTCATTGATGGCAAGATCAGAGTATGCAGTGAAGGCAAAACAAGGACAAAGTACGCTCCGGAGGAGAAGCGCCAGTGATCACTGGATCTCATTCTGAATTCCCGATGGCCGTCAGATCTGAATGAAGACAAAAGGAGCGCACAGATCTGGAGGATAGATCTCAGGTGTTAGATATGAGTGTAGGGTCCGACCACCGTTGGATCGAGGAAAACCTGCACGATCTTTAAAAGTGCAAGGATTAGAGGGCTCACAAATCCCGGAAGCAGGAGGACCGTCCATCTCAGGGGGTTATGTGGACCATTGATCCGACTCTCTGTTGGAGTTTCAGGGATCGAGAGTTGGAGATGTCAAAGAATATTGACATCAAGAATTCTGAAATCGTGATGTGTGAAATCCCGACTGAATCTGAACCGTCAGATCAAGATGTGATATAGACCGTCGACCCGACTCACGTTAGTTAGGAACACGTGGCACAACTAGATAATGAAAAGTGTCAGACCAATTCAACATGCCAAGCACATGTAAGTCACGAATCAGGGTGACACGTGGCAGTTATTTAACACCTGTGACATCAGCATACTTACACCATGTCGGAGTTTCGAGGATCGAGAGTTGGACATGTCAAAGTTTTTAACATCAGGAATCCTGATTTCGCGATGAGTGAAATCCTGACTTAATCTGAATCATCGGATCTAGATATAATCTGGACCATTGATTCCAGTCCTTGTCGAAGTTTCGGGGATCGAGAGTTGGACATGTCAAAGTTTTTTAACATCAGGAATCTCGATTTCGTGATGAGTGAAATCCCGACTTAATCTGAATCGTCATATCTAGATATAATCTAGATCGTTGATTTGAATTCTTTACGAAGTGTCAAGGATCAGGAATTTGAAGTGACAAAAACACCGAACGTCCAGAGTGTCGAAATCACGATGAGTGAAATCCCGACTTAATCTGAACCGTCAGATCTAGATATGATCTGGATCATTGATCCAACTGCTTTACGGAATTTTGTGGATCGGGATTTGTAAGTGACAAGAACATTGAACTTAAAGAATGTTGAAATGCCAAAATCCGATTTAAAGTCAAGATTAATAAATTTCATCCAACGGTGCAGATAAACTTGAATGTGATCGGAGGGTTGTTGTTCTCTCTCACAATTAACTCCTCAGTTACGAATCTGTTAAAAGAAACGGACTCATGATTGAGAATCAGTTAGTGTTTCAGTTGCTAGGACAGTTGTCCTTGTTTTGCCTAAGGAAATGCGAAGTGGAATCATCGGGGAGGTGTGTATAAAAGAAAATGAGACAGAATGTGAAGGGTTGGTTGTTCTGGATGAAAAAGAATGAAACTGTAAGAAAGGGAAAAGGAGAGGATGTGTTGTATGAAATTGAGCATATGTGCAGAGGGAAATCAAAGTCATAGCAGAATAACAGAGCAAGGTGAAGCAGAGCAGAATGACAGAAAAAGTTGATGCAGAGCAGACCTGCTGAACAGACAGAGGAAGAGAAGAATTGCAGAACTGTTTGTAGAAGATCAGACTTACAGAACAGAGAAAGAGTGGTAAGAATTGATTTATCTGTGTAGTTGTCTGTGTATTCATTCCTTAATACTTTAGGGTGCTTGGGAGGTGCTTGGGAGGATTGTTGTCCTCAGAGGTTCAAGTGGGAGCTTGAACACAAGAAGTTGTAGCTTCCATCTGGTTGCAGCTAGAGAAACCAGGGTGGCAGGGTGGTGCAAGGGAGAACAAGTGTTATCTGTTATACAGGTTGGAGCCTGTGTAACTGGAAGTTGGTGCTTCCATCCAGTTGGTGCTGGAACATTCAGGAAGTTGGTGCTTCCATCCAGTTGGTGCTGGAATATTCAGGGAGTTGGTGCTTCCTTCTAGTGGGTTCTAGAGAAACCAGAGAGTTGGTGCTCTCAAACAAGTTGCAGCTTGTAAAACAGAGGTAGCAGCCTCAAATTGAGTTGGTGCTCAATTAGAGATGATGTACAAAACCTAAAAGACTTCCTATCATTTCGAAGAAGAAGAGGTTTTCTCCCTTTATGGGTTTCCTCGTGAAAATATGTCTCTGTGTATACCTTATGTGTGACTGATGTTTTTTACTTTTACTGTCCATATGTTGTATAATGTTGACGATCACTTGAAGAAAGATTAAGAATGTTTTAATAGAGTTAAAATTCTTTAAGCTCAAAGACAACTGATTCACCCCCCCCTCTCAGTTGTATTAATAATTCCAACAAGATGTAGGGTATCAAGTGGTATTTTATAAAGTCCACTATGATACTCATGGCATTGATGTCACCATCTTTGAACTTCTCCATAATTGCAATGTTATGCAGTTCCTTCTCTTTTCCTTCTTCAAACTCTGGTTCCACAATATTTCCTTTCACGATATCCAACACTTTCTTCTTGGCAAGGATGAGGTAAATCCTTTCATTCCACGCTCTGAAGTTAGAAGCTCCATCTAACTTGTTTTTTGACTTCATAGAGTAATTCATGGCTACTTTGACTTGGTCAACCCTGATCTGACCAAAAAATCAAACTTGACGTCTTGGCTTGCTGAGAGTACCAGGAGATGTGCTAGGCTAGGGTGCACTGATCTATCCAGAAATTAGGTCAATCCCTTCACTTAAGGTGCCTCAACAAGAGGATTAGGGTTTCTGCAACTGCACCTGCTAGTAACCCTAGTGACCGTGCTATGGTGACTGATCCTGCTAGAAACCCTAGTGACAGTTTTTCAACGAGCTTAATATCCTTACGACTATGTTTCCTTCCAGTGGTTAGACTGGATGAAGGAGGTGTGGGCCCATAACCTGTTAGAATATAAATGGATGTGCTCATTTTACCATCGACAATATCACTATTGTCACCCAACCATAGTCTGAAGACACCCTCCGAGCACCTTAACCTTGATAGAGAATCACTTCAGAAGCAAACCCTAGGCTATATAGCCAAACAAAGGGTAGTGCTCCTTTCCCCAAAGATAGTGCACCAACAAGATCTGATCAGATAGTCCAAACTCTAACCAAAAGATATTCCAAGCCAAAAATGATCTGATAGCTGCAGCAACTGCAATGGCATCTCTCCTCCAAACCTACGTACAAAATTGGGCACTGCAGTGCGCACAAGTGTTGCTCTGCAATTCTAAGACTGCCTGCCAGAATGAAGACTGGCCTCCTATATTTATAGTAATTTTGGTTAACTACCTGGGCCGACTTCTCATTATGGGTATCTGTTTGTTCAGTATATATTATTTATTCTGGCCGATTTCTTCTCTTGGAGGCTAATAACCTAATACATGTTATCTTCTTGAGCTGACATGTCTTCTAGGTTTATTATCCAACTCATTAGGGTTTCTTCTTACTTCCCGGAGTATTCTATTCTCGTCAGTTTTACACATGGAGGTAAATACCTCTCGCAACTACCATAATATCAACACCAAAACCCATAATAAAACTTTGTCAACCCAAAAATTGGTTTGGTCGAAGAAACAAAGCAGATAATGCATGTATTTTAAGAAAATGGATATGAATTCAATCGTGTAAGATTTAACACATAAATGGTCTTGACCCATTTCTCTTTTAAAATGATGATTGAAATATAGCCCGGCTTAATAAATAATCAGTTCAAAAATCGCCTAGAACATGATTTATTGAACCAATATTCAAGACGCGTGTTATTTGTTAACCAAGTTGAGGTGGGTTCTTTTAATTCATTTTGAAACCACCACAAAAATTATAATCACTAGGAAAGAGTCAAATTTTGAACCATGTTCTACTTGCATGCAAACCAGAAAAAAACCCAAAACATTCTCCACTTTTGAAAAAATTCTTGAACAATGAAAACAAGTTCAAAGTGAGAGTATAGAAACAAAAAGACAAAGCTCAACAAATTCTCCCCAAAAAACCATATTTTACTTTATTTTCTTCAATAAATGATAGAGCAAGGAAAAGATATTATTTTCATGCACACAATATGCTAACCAGATCCAACATTTAACCATAGTAATACAATTTTTTGTAAGAGATGTAGGAAAATCTTTGAGATCATGCCTTGTCAAAACACCTTTTTTATACTAATGCAAAGGGCCAAGAGCAGTTACAAAAACCACCGAGAGAGATCATTTCTCAACGAATATAGCTCGATCTCTCTCATCAACCAAAGCGAAAATGAAATTATCCTCAAAAACTCTCAAGCCAACAAGGTGATGAATGTGAGACTGTGGAATAAATGCCCACATCTCGTCATATTCAATGCATGGCCGAAAAGGATGCACTAAATCCATGTTCCATAACATAATGCAAATTGAATATCATAAACCAAAAACCATAAACATATGCCACATCAACCAATTGGGGGTTTGAAATAATGCCAAGTGAGCACCCAACCACGTTCCATATCAACTTTTCAATCACAGAGATCTCCCCTTGTCACTTCTCATAACTAATCAAGTGATTTCCCATATGAAACAATAGGGTTATCATTTGTAAAATCAATCAAATTCCATGCATTGTACATACTATATCCCAAATATAACAACAATATAATAAAACAAAAACTTTGTACCATGCAACACATATGTATGCACCACCTTTTGTTCAAAAAATTCGAATATTTTTTAAAATTATACCATGCGCCCTGTATATAATGTACCATCAATACAAACTTATACCACGCAACCATATATAGGTGCCATGGATATCATACCCAACTTCAAGTCTTTGCAACTTATAACTTATGTCATCCCTAGTATGAGCCATTTCCAAAGAGAACCCAAATAATTTATATAATAAAAGCTTTGACATAATATACTATGACATTGATAGAAAGATCATTCATATGCATGAGTGAACCATATAATATATATTCAATATAAAATTTGATTTGCTATAATCAATTTTATGTTTCATTTGTATGAGTAAAAATGATTCTAACCCCTTTTGTATGTGTAACCTGTCAATGTTTCATCGAAATCTACACAGGAGATATAGATAAAGAAAGTACAAACAAAGATTATCAATAAAGGAAGAGAGATTCAATATGGAAGAATGAGAAAATATATTCACACTACTCCAATGAGTTGATGATTGATACATAGATGATGATCAATATGATCAATATGATACAATGAATGAGTGGAATACACTCATATATAGGACATGACATTCCATAATAGAAGAATGCATGCATGCAAAATAGCATAATAGTGATGATATAAAATAGAACTAGTCAGTTAACTCCCATTGAACTAGTGTGCCAAAAATAGAAATTTCTCCAACACCCCCATAAACATCACTATGGAGTAAAAATGAGTCTCAACTACTAGGTACTTATGTACAATGCAACTAATGAACACTGAATAAAAATGAGGAAAGAGGGAAAGCCATGTGGGAACCCCCCCCCATATCAAAAGACAATGCATCAAAATAAGAAAAGGAAGCTGCTGGGCAATTGTGTTCTTCACTCCAAGATGATCCCGCAAAGTGTGAAACTTCTGCTCATTGAAATTTTTTGTGAAGATGTAGAAATATTTATGAATTTGATGAAGTCCTTTGGAAACCTGTCTAGACTTGTACCTCTTGATCCTATGGACCCATATGCACCTGAAAATATTCCTTTCTGGTGGAAGTGGAACCAGATCCCAAGTCTGATTCTTTAGGAGTGAATCATACTCCTTCTACATGGATGCTTTCCATAATGGATTGCCCACAACCTTATTTTAGGTTTGCGGATCGGTATACTGAACCATATAACAACGCATGGGCATCGTGAGTTCTGAAGCTGAAAGAACATGAGAAGGCTCCTCATGCTGAGATCGATTCCTCCTCGAATCTAGTGGATTCCTTGCAAGAACACCTACTTCTTAAAGTGTGAATTGTTCCCCTTGGGAATATGTGGAAGCTTCGACGATGGATTCTTATCTGGCTGTACTACCTGCTTATTTCCATGTACATAATTTGCGTGTATGGAATCATCTCTAATTTCTAAACTGATGGAAGCACAAGATGTTATCGGACTAATCGGTAGGTGCAGACACTAACTGATCTCCCTAGATCCACCTAGATCTAGAACAAAACACACCAGAACATGACGCTTTCCTTAATTTTTAGATATTGAATTTACTAACTAAAGAGGGATGAGTGACATACCGTTTAAACGTCACTTCCTCTCGCCATCGCTATCCTAGCTCCATTCCAATGCTCATACAATGATGAACCTTCAAAAGAATGCAACCAACCAAAGTGATAGTAATAGCATAAACTCAATATAAACCTATGTATGTGATCAAGGAATCATACAATAAAACACAACAAGCTTTATAGGAAAGAATCATATTACTGTATCCTATTAAATGTAAAAGAGAGATTACAACCATAGCCTTGATGTCGTAGGATCCCTTCCAACTGTCCTTCGTTCCCCACACACTTCTTGCTCCAAGAATTCTGAGACCATGAATCTGATAGCTACTCACAATCTATCTTGACAAAGCAAATCTCAAAGCCACTCCAACCAAGCTAATAATTCCAAGCCAACCAAAGCTAACTAAAGCTCACCAAAGCTAACTTTCTCCATGAGAACTCCTCTCCTTTTATAAGTTGAAGAGGATAAGGTGAGGAGGTTAGGATGATCCCACTAAATCATGAAAGCGAGTAAGATCCAAACCATTCGGATGCCACCTCACCATAGAAGTTTCTCCTTCTAGAGGATTTGAGAAAACGCTTGTTTTTCCCACGTGTAGGCATTCTCGCACCCTACCTATAGATCAACCTGTAAACATCTCGCACCCTAGCTATGGTGCAACCTGCGAGAATAAGGCATTATCGCACCCTGCCTATATAGCAACCTGCGAACTTCCTTTTTTACAGGGCTTTTACAAAGGAAAATGAAATTTCTTTTCTCAGGAAAAGTTCTTCTCCCTTCTCTCTTCGGGAACTCAGGCCACTGACCCCTCTGAAGGCAACAGATATGTTTACATCATTAACAGTCATAGGGATGACGAAAATAATGTGTAACACAAGATTATATGCATTTTTCACTAGAGGCGCATGCAAAGTACTATCGTTATGTGTAATTAGAAAAGAGGAGTCATCGTCAGAAAATTTAGTGAATTTATACAACCTTGACTTGTGATCCACCTCACCAATTACAATGATGGAATTTTCATGCATGTCAAGTACAAAAACAAAATCTGATGTAAATTCAACCTGTTTACCTTTCTGAGTGATCTGATAAACTAAGAGTGGATTCATAGAAAGCTTTGGAACATGTAAAAAATTCTCAAAAATTCCATTATGGAGTTCCACTCTTCCCTCTCCTGCTACTACTACTGGAGTATTATCCCCCATGATAATAGGGGGTATTGAGCATGGAATCAAAGAAGTAAAAAATTCCTCTTTCGATGCCATATGATGGGATGCACCAGAATCTATAATCCATGAATTAGATGAGGAATTAATTGCAACAAGAGCATGATGATTATCTTTCTTAGGAGCAAGATCTTATTCCTTTTTCTTCTTAACTTCCTCTGAAATGAAGTTTCCAAGGTTGTTATGTTGAAGTGCATGTGCCATAAGATTGATATGTTTCTTCATGCATGTGGATTCTTCATGATTCAGTTTATTGCAATAAGTGCACTTATTTCCCTTCTTCTTCTTCTTCTTGGAATCTGAAGAATCTTTGGAACCTGAAGAATCGTTGAAGGGTTTGGAATATCCCTCCTTCTCATTATGTTTCTCCTTCCCTTTATGTTTGGATGATCCTTTTCCATCATGCATGGTGAGTGCATGTGCTTTGGGATCCTTGATTAGGCCCATATGAATGAGTTGTGCATGCTCATGTGTGAGATAATAAATGAATTGATACATGGTAGGCATTTTCCAATTTGTTCCCATGAGATACCTTCCTTAATGGAAAGTGGAAACATAGACAACATATTTTGGTCCTAGCTTGGCTAAGATTGTTAGAATAAGTTGGTCCACTTGTTTATACTTATCAATACCACACATTTCTAAGCTCAATATCAAATATTTAAACTTAATAAAGAAATATTGTATATTATTAAAACTTTTAGGATCCAAAGTATTCAACTCTACCTCAATCATATGACCTCTCATCTCATCCTACTTTCCAAACAAACTTTCCAAGGTGGTCCAGATCTCATTTGGAGTCTTGCATGTGGAAACATGAAACCATAGATAAGTTGAAATCAATTCAAGAAGAAGTCATGTGGCTTCATCCTTTTGGTTCGCCCATCTCATCTTCTCAATTGTTGATGTAGTTTTTGTTTCTGTCTGCATCGTCAAGTTGTACAATCCTTTCCTTCTAAGTTGGAATTATTCCTTGGGATTCCAATCAAAATAATTGTATCATGTGAGGATTACCACCAAGTTTGATTATATAATATGTGTCCTATCCATCTCTCCCACTATTTATGAGAATCCCTAAAAAATTACTCTCAATCTGCAAGAAAAAAACTAAGAAATCATTGCAAAAAGGGCACTTTGTGAAATTTCGTATCAGTTTCAGGAGACGATCTTTCAATTTAGTTTTTGATCAAATGGTGAGGAATGTCTCCAAACGGTTGAAAACCCACTTAAAAAATGGGTCTATTTACTTCTCTATCAAGAATTTTTCTCAAAAAGTTAATATTTTGGGAGAAATCACTGCATAAATGTATGCCCATGAATTTGTATCAATTTCAGGATGTGATCTTCCAGCTTACTGTTTGAGAAAACGGTGAGGAATATCTCCAAGAGGTTGAAAACCCACTCTCATAATGGGTTTATTTACTTCTATGGAGATCCATTTCATCATAAAGTTAATATTTTGGGAGAAATCACTGTCGAAAGGTACAGACGCGGATTTTGCTCGTCAAAACTCCGATTTTCCTTATTCTTTGTCTTGTCTGGCTTGCTCCAAGCAGTGTAGATCTGATACCATGTCAATGTTTTATCAAAACCTACACATGAGATATATACAAATCAAGTACAAACAAATCTTATCAAGAAAGGAAGAGAGAATCAATATGGAAGAATGAGAAAATATATTCACACTACTCCAATGAGATGATGATTGATACATATATGATGATCAATATGATACAATGAATGAATGGAATACAATCATATATAGGACATATAATTCCATAATATCATAATGCATGCATGCATAATATCATAATAGTGATGATCTAAAATAGAAATTCTAAAATAGAACTAGTCAGTTAACTCCCACTAAACAAGTGTGCCAAAAATATAAATTTCTCCAACATAACCATGTATAACACAGGTCCCATATTTTTATTTTGATATGTATTATGTCATCACTGCATTAAACTACAATGTTTCATCATGTTATGAATCATCATAGCTTTGGAACCATTATCATCACCTATTTGAAGCAGATACGTGTATATATTGAGAGAAATGATTGAAAATTAACATTAGTGATTTTTCTTAAAGGGGACCCCACCAACTAATTATATATCATAGTATAAATAAATAGGCTTTGGAATCCTTTTCGGGCTCTTATATTAGGTGACGATATTTCAATTCAACATCTGGCGACTCCATAAACTAGTCAATTTTTTGAATGACTAGAACTCAGAATTTTCTAGTTTTTGCTTTAAAACTTGAAATTATGTTTATTGGTGATTTATTTTTCTCATGTAATTCAATAAATATTTTGTGAAATTTTTCTGATATGCTCTTGAATGAACACTCATGAAGGGTAGAATAGGAATGAAGAATAGGGTACAATCTATAAACACCAATTTTTAGCAAGACAGTCTGGTAGGTGCAACAAAAACTACATAAGTAGTGTTGTGGAATGAAAAATCATTCATTTAACTCTGTTGTTTTTTTTCTTTTGGAACAAACTAATAAAAAAATTGCAATTAAATGATAAGACAAGCAACTTGATTGATCCAGTTTTTACTCAAAAATATAAATCAAAATCACAACAAGAAATTTAATAATTGAAAAGCGAATTAAAAACAAACAAAACTATACAATCAAATTATTTCCAAGCGAATGAGATTACATATTCATATTGTGCGTGCTTGAGTGGTACAACTTCAGTACACTTAGTAAAGTAGTCTATTGCTATTAGGATAAAAATATGTCCAATAGAAGATGAAGGATTGATAGGACCTATGAAATATAATCCCCATTTAGAAAAAATGGAAATTAGGAAGAATTGGTTGTAGGGGCATGGAAGATAACTTTTCTTTGCTAGCAAACCTTTGACATTCATCACAATCCTATGCAAATTTATAAGAATCCTTAAATATTGAAGGCTAGTAATAATTGGTTTGCAGGATTTTGTGTGCAATGGATTTTGCAACAAAATGACCACCAATGTGAATAAATATGTTTGTTGACCCATGAATTTCCTTTGGGATATTTTGGGTTGTTGTATCATTTACACAATGTAACAACAATCCGTCAACAATTTTACGGAAAAGAGAAGTACCCAAGATTAAATATTTGGAAGCTTCTAGATGAACCGTCCTATGTTCATGGTACTCAATATTATCATGACACTTTTGAAATTGAAAATAGTAGATTATGTTCTAATAGAAAGAATGTTATGCTAAATATATATTTTCATATTCAACAAGAAAAAGTGCAGACAAGACATCCTCATCATTTTTAGAAGAAGCATCGGGTTCAAGATGTTGATCCAGGTGTAAAGATAGATGTCGTCCCTTGATTGTATCAAAGGTTGTTACCATGAAATCATGTTCTTTTATCTTAGCAAACCAATGGGCATTTTTTCTTGAGAGATGTGTTTGAGAAAGAAAAAATTGAATAGCATGCAAAGGGAATTTTACTTGAGTGTGCTTACCTAAGATAAAATGGTGAAATTTTTCAATATCTTTTACATGAGAATAAGTATGTTTTTCTTTAAAAGTGTATTTAAATTCATCATCTAATAATATTTGGCTCATGTAATCTATTGGTTGGTCATTATTTTGATCATTTTTTTCTGAAGAAGAATAGCAAATATGGCTTCTTTAGTGGTGTTAGTATAAATAATGAAATCTTTTTCAAAATTCAGTTTTTCCAATATAGGGGAAGAACGGATTACTCTTTTGATTTCTATGAAATCCTTTTCGGTATCATCATTCTATGAGAATTATCAATCTTTATTTAGCATATTATGAATTTGTTTGACCATTCTAACTAAATTGGGAATAAATCTTCTAACAAAATTGATTTTTCCCATAAAAGATTGAATTTATTTTTTAGAACAAAGGGATTTTGGATTGTGATAACCCTCTCGGGATCAATACTAATACCTAAATCAGAAAAAAATATGATTGAGAAGATGACCTTGAGTGACATCAAAGATAGATTTCATAGGACTCAAGGACATTCCAATTTTTTTGTAATGTAAGAAAACTTTTCTTAGATTATCAAAGTGATATTGTTAGTTTCTAGAATAGAAAATTAAATCTTCAAGATAGATTTGAATAATATTACCGATAATATCATCAAAGTCTATTTGCATATCCCTTTGAAAGGTTTCACTTGCATTTATTAGACCAAAAGACATTTTTTCATATGCAAAGGTGCCCCATCGAGTAGTGAATGTGGTTTTGTATTTATCATCCCTCTTGAATCTAATCTAATTATAACTTGAAAAACCATCAAGAAGGGGCATCATTTGTGACCTTGCCACTTGCTGCAAAATTAGTTCCATATTTGGAAGAGGAAAATTGTCTTTTACACTTGCCTTATTTAATGCATGGAAATCAACACATAATCTAATACACAATTTTTCAGATGTATTGGGACAAGATTAAATACCCACTCAAAACACTTTACAAGAAAGATAATGTGAACATTAATCAATTTTTCAACTTCCTTTCTAATGGTAGCTTCCAAGTTAGGATTGATAGGCCTTTGTATTTTCCTAACTGGTTTTGCTTCTTCCTTGATAGGAATAGCATGTTGAATAATATTAGGATCAAAACCACGGAGATCCTTATATGACCAAACAAAGACATCTTTAAATTCATGGAATAAATCTATGAGTTTTTTTTTTTCCTTTTCTTAACATTGGGCTCCAATTTTCAAAAATTTTGGGCCATCATTAGTCCCAATATTCACCGAAATAGTACTACCAATTTTTTTTTTGACTCCTCTTCTTTTTCTTTCTTGTTCCCAACTTCACTAGACAAGAATCAGATCTCTAGAGGAATCAATCCTTTAGGAAACTTATTATCTTCCAAAGATATAATTTCCTTTCATTTAATAGGCTCATTCTACAAGAAAACACAAATACTTTCATCATTAGGAAAAACTTGCCATGATTCTACATTATCAAGAAAATGCGGACGATATAAAGAAATAAATCTACAATCAGGCCTTTGAGGGAGTAATTTCCTTGTAGAATTGGCTGCAAAAACAATAAGACTATCAACCATTGAATTTAATTCTCTGCTAATATGAATAATGTTAAAAGATAAAATATTTGAAATCAGATACCATATTGCACATGTATACCTTTTAAGTAACTTGTTTGAGGGGGTATAAATTCTTCTAATCAAATTCACAAGTTTAGAATCCCCAAAAACAGTAAGATAATATTAGTCAATATTGAAAGCATTTTTTATACCAAGGATCAAGGCTTCAAACTCTGTGACATTATTAGTGGAAACAAATTCTAGTATGTAAGAAAAATTGTGAAACTTTCCAACAAGACAATACAAAACTATGCTTGCTCCATTTCCCTCACTAGAACATGCACCATCAAAGTGCATGTGCCACATTCCATATTCCGAGTTCGGAGGAGGTGTGACATAATTATTAACTTCTTATAGAAAATAGAGTATATTCCCATGTCTTCCTCAATAAATTTTACATGAGGTTGTGGAAGACTTTCGATATAAGGTGAGATTCACCCTTCCCTGAGAACAATGATGTTATTTCAATTCTTGGGAAGGGACATATGTTTATGATCCAATGAATTATATCCACCAGTCAACACTTTCTAGTCTCTTCCCAAAATGATAGAGTAATTATCGACCGACATATCTATTACTTGAATTTTGGAAGCGATTCTTATTTTGGATGAGCACATAGAACTAATGTCACATCTTTGATTTCTCCTACAGTAGCTTGTTGCTGACTATTATAAGAAAATATGCTCTTTCAATTTTCATTTGTACACGAAAGGCCCAACACTTAGATGATGATCTTAGACATGACATTAGGACCTGACCTGCCATCAATTAGGAAATAATGAGCAATTTTATCCATTATCTTCATGGGTACATAGAAGGGAGGATTTTTAGCATAACTCCTAGGATTATATAAACCTACTTTATTTATGTACATTCCTTCTTCATTTTTCTCTTCAAATAAACCAACAACTATGGAAATTTCACCTTCCATGAATTATTGTAGATGCCTTTGTTTATTTAGGGAGGGTGATCATATCCAATAAAGATGCATATGCTTTTATTGTAGCTAGTTGTTTTAAAATATTGTACTTATAAGAAGGAGGAGAAGAGGTAGAAACCTCTTAACTTTGTGTACCCTTTGTAACCTGAGGGTTAGATTGTTGAGAGGATGAGCTTGGGGAAAAAGTAGTCTTGAGAGAACAACCATTTCCTTTGTTTGCATAAGATTTATTTCTTGTGTCAACCATCATAACATCCTCGACCTTCTGAAGCATGTCAAAAGTCCACGCTTCCCAGTCCTTTATTCTTTTACACCTTTAGAGTAATATTGTTGTCAACAAGAGGACTTAGCTCTCATGAAACTCAGAAAATGAAAGAATGAATATAAAAAATCTCACTTAAAAAAAGAGCAAACCTTATCAGAAGTATCTCTCTCTAATTTCTCATGTCCTCCTTGTCCTTCATTTCTTTCTTTTATTCTCCAAAAGGTAGTTTTCAAGTAGTTTAACCACCTTTAATTAGTAAAGTTAAATAAATTTAGTTAATAATAGGACAAGTTTTATTATGACAAGGATTATATATATATATATATATATATATATATATATATATATAGAGAGAGAGAGAGAGAGAGAGAGATAACAAGTGGGGCCCCATTTTTATGTATTTATTTGTTTTATTTTTCAATCATTCCCTTGTTCCTCCATAATCAAAACCACACATTATGTGCATATCATCATAAAATAAATAGAAACAACAATTGAAATAATCATGCCTCATAATAATAGACACTTGTATCTCCAAAAACTTTTAAAGCGTGATATATTTTTTCTTCAAAAATAATAATAATATCAACGGTCTAAAAAGATATGTACCTCAAAGTCAAAATGATGTCACCATGAAAACAAAATAAAGCGAAAAATCATATTTTTTGTGTGAAATTGTTTGTCTCTATGCACTTCCCTCTAACAATGTTGTTTTATGTTTAATCAAATATGCATCTGTAGATTTATTTTCTTCACCCTTTGATATTTCTAGGTGCATGTCATCAAATGTGATTTTCCTCACACCATCTTCAAGTCTAAGTGGTAAGGATTTAATGGTGAAGGAAGATGTCTCTAAGGAGTTTGAACTGACTGATATGGAAGTATGTTTCCCATTACTTGGCCCAGGATCAATAGCTAAGGGATTGTAATTCTTCGAGAGCTGAGGGCAATGAACATACGAAGCAATTGAAGCAACAAGTTGAACTAGCAATAAAGGTAGTGGAGGAGAGAGTGGAAGTGACATGGTAGGCCATTTACTAACACCAGAAGGAGGGTTGACAAGTATAGTGTTCCAGCCATCATTGACTAGAGGTTGAGGTTGCATATGAGGTTGATCAAGTATATTTTTAATACTCAGATGAGGTTGAACGTAATTAGGTTGAAAAGGGGGTATGACTTGTGGTTGATTAGGCTGAAAGGTTGGGTGTCCCGCAAGGCTCAAGTAACTAGTTTGGACTAATTGATTAAATTCCTCGGAATTTGCATCAAAGTGGATGGAAAAAATCATTTTTTTGTTCTACCTCTATGCCAAAATGCATTGGGCCCTCTGCCCATGTTTCCCCTATTACCTCTGTTGTCAAGCCGATTATTGCCTCTGCTAAAAAAACTCATATATATACATTTATATCCAAATTAGTACATATATAAGACACAACATATAAAAAATCTAGTACAATTTTTCAACATGATTAAATTTAGCTATGAGAGTAACACAACCATGCAACATAAAAGGGAAATGAACATGAAAAATGAATACATGGATATCAACACAACTTATGCAAACACCAAACTCCTCTTTAAAATATGAAATATGAGATGAAATTATTCATAGGAACAAACCATTTTTTCTTTAAAATATGAACAGGGAAGTGCATGGAAAATGAGATTTTATATGTGTGGGATATATGCCAAAAGAGAAATGTCACTTGAAAAGTGCTAATATGATAGGAATGCATGATAAATGGTTCAATATTTAAAACTCTAAAACTATCAACTCACAAGACATTCCAAGACATTTTGCATAAACAATCAACTCACAAGACATTCCAAATCATATGCACATGTTGTAGATAATAATCACATTCTCCCCATTATTCTTCATGATGTTACCCCTTTTCTATCAAACTGAAAGTCATTTATGTTTCAACTTTTAATTTTATAGACAGGGAACAAAATGGAAAAAAGGATTTTTATGAGTAGGATTGGGAAGTATAGCTTATGAAAAATGATTCATATGAGACGAATGAAAGTCTATATAACTTAAAATTTATCCATTGATACATGAATCCAACCAATTTTCATTCTCTTATTCCATCCAAGTGTAAAATGAACAAACGAGTCATTACAAATAACATGACCATTTTTCAAAATGACT
>JASDQU010101535.1:110679-135275 GCA_032191745.1 Picea mariana
ATAAATGATCAGAAAGACACATGAAAAGAAACATCAATCCATAAGTTCATCATTAACTATATACCCTTGTACTCCTGAAGTAATATTTTAAGAGAGTTAACATAATAATATCCAATTGAAACCAACGTATTAGGAGATTTAATAACCATAGTATGTTCATCATAATTTATTGCATTTACATATCATAAGCTCAAATTATAAATATGATTAGACTCAAGTTCAAACAAGAATAACCAAAACTTATTCCAATTATGAGTCACAACACTTATACCAACTCAGAACAATCACACCCATATCGCAAACACATGAATTTTTTTTGTGTATCTTGATCCAAAACCCAAACTCTGTGAATGAAACGTATATTTGGTCAAGGAAATGATGCAAAGGAGGAGAGTAGTTTGGATGGAAGAAGCATCAACTACAACTCATTTAACAGATATGGGTTTGATCTTACTAACTTCAAAAGATAAGTGTCTGAACCCTTCATTTTGAAATCAATTGTATGTCAAATTAAAGCAAGATGTATACTTAGCATGAACAAATAAACTAGTTGTAGGAACCTTGAATAATTTCGCAAAACCTAATTTCATCAACTCGTTATAAACACGGGTCTGAATTGGTCAACTTAAAGTGGGCTTGATCCATTTTCAAAAAAAATTAAACGATGAATAAGATTGCAATCATGCTTGACATGTGGTTCAAACAACATTTAAATCACATAGTAATTCATACTTTTCATAACATGTTCAATTCAGGGTCGAGACCATTAATATTGTATCCATCAACCCAAAGTTGCTTAAGTCATATAAATGAGACCAAATAGAACAACAATTCGAATGGATGTGACATCATCCATCATACATTTCAATAGATATGGGTTCAAGTACATTACTTGACTAGAGTTGGGAATACCAAAACCCACAACAAAACTTTGTCAACCCAAAAATTTCTTTGGTCGAAGAAACAAAGTAGAGACTGTATGCATTTTAAGACAACAGATATGAATTCAACCCTATAAAATTTAACATGGAAATGGGCTTGGCCCATTTCTCTTTTAAAATGATGACTAAATATAGCCTCACTCAATAAATAGACTGGTGGAAATTCACCCAAAACATGATTTATTGAACCCATGTTCAAGACGCGTGTTATTTTTTCATCAATATGAGATGGGTTCTTTTAATTCATTCCAAAACCACCACGAAAATTATAACCACTGAGAAATATTCAAATTTTGAACCTTGTTCTACTTGCATGAAAACCAAAAACAAAACCCAAAACATTCTCCACTTTTGAAAAATTTCTCGAACAACCAAAACAAATGGAAAATGAGAGTATCGAAACAGAAAGATAGAGCTCAATGAATTCCCTACAAACAACCATATTTTACTTTATTTTTCTTCAATAAATGACAAAGCGAGGAAAATAAATTATTTTCATGCACAAAATATGTTAACCAGAGCCAACATTTAACCATAATAATACATTTTTTTGTAAGAGATGTAGGATAAGCTACAAGATCATACCTTGTCTCAGGCCAGGGATGCCAGAAAATATAAATCCACACTTATGTATTTGGCATTAAGATAATAGGTGTATATATACAAAAACAAATTATTCTTGGTCTTCCCCAATGGGTGACCATTCCTATCACCTATGATTCTTCATATTTGCATTACAATTACAAGTAATGTAACCACAAAAGATTGTGTGTCCAACATTCCCCCCTTAATCCAAAGGGGTGGGTGTGAGTCCAAGCATCATTCTGAACTTCTCAAATGTTTCTCTTCCAAGTGCTTTGCTGAAGATGTCCACAATTGTCTCATTTGTGGAACAATGTCCTAAGTCAATAGTCTTGGCCTCTACATGATATCAAATCAAGTGATACTTTGTGTTAATGTGCTTGGCTCAATCATGGAATTTGGGATTCTTAGCAAACTTGATTGAAGAATTATTTTCAACTAGAAGAGGAGTATAATTTACTTGTTTCTCCTGCAAATATTCAAGTATTTTCCTGAGCCACACAATCTACTTTGTCGTTTTTGCAGTTGCCACATATTCTTCCTCTGTTGTGGAATCTGTTGGAACTGATTGTTTGTGTGATCTCCAAGCGACAGCTACTGATACAAGACTCATGAGATAGCCTGAAGTTGAGACTCCATTTCTTATTCCCTTCAAATTCTGAATCAAAATATTCGATCAGTTTGAAGTCATCTACCTTAGAGTACTTGAGTCCAAAATCTTGAGTTCCTTTCAAGTATGCTATAACTCTCTTTGCAGCAGACCAATGTCCTTCACAAGGCTTCTACATGAACCTAGAAAGAATGCCAAAAACAAATGAAATGTATGGTATGGTGGTGTTAAGATAGATAATACTTCCCACAAGTTGTCTATACTTGGTTGCATCCTCAAATTCATTCCCTTATTTTTATGTGAGCTTCAAGTTTTGTTCCATTGGAGTATAAACAAGATTGCACTCATCCATGACAAACTTGTTCAACAATTCTCCAATGTACTTCTTATGGGGGATGAATATGTACTTTGGATGTTGAATCACTTCAATCCCCAGATAGTAGTGAGGATGTCCGAAATATGTCATCTTGAATCCTTTCTTCAACTCTTTCTTTATGGATTCAATGTAGTTCTCATTGTTCCCTATTATGAACGAATCATCTACATATACTACAATATATACAACTATTTTCCCAAATTTCTTGACAAATAAAGTTGCATCATCAAGGTTGAAATGATTGAAGTTTAATTTCAGAAGATGCTCTGTTAACTTTTCATACCATGCTCGTAGTGCTTGTTTCAAGTCATACAAGGAATTGATGAGCTTTCATACCTTATCTTCTCGCCCCTTCACAACGAAGTCTTCTGGTTGAGACATGAAAACATTCTCTTTCAAGTATCCATTCAAGAAGGAAGTCTTCACATCAATTTGATGAATTTTCCATTCATTATCAATGCAAAGAGAGCCAATGAGAGATTGAGCTTCATTTTGAATCCATACATGAAAAAATTTAAATGTTTCAAAAGCTTGTGATTTGTCTTTCAACAAATATACCCAACACATTATGGTGTAATCATCAATAAAAATCATGATGTATTTGTTTCCATTTGCAGAAGGAATAAGCATAAGGACACACAAATAAGAATGAATCAGTTCAATTTTTCTACATGCTTTGGAGGTGGAATCATGGAAAGGTCATTTTCTATGCTTTCCAAGAATACAAGCATCACATTGTTTCAGTTTTCTAGGAATGGTGGGAAGACCATAAACGCCATTATTTCTCAACAAACAAAGAATGGAATAATTAATATGACCAAATATAGCATGTCACAAAATACTAGATGGAATTATACCTGAGTCATGATGAGATAGGTATGAAACAATGTGTGTATGGGAAGATGTCCCATTCAGCTTCAACAATCTTCCATCTTCTATTCTGGTCATGACAACCATGTTGTCAAAATCCTTCCTTATCTCAACTTTGCCACTGAACATATGAATAGAGTGGCCTTTTTTTTTATGTGCACAAGGGACATCAAGCTTCTATGCAGCTCTAGAATATAGAGTAGATTTGTAACACACTCGACCCCTGAGTGGCTTTCCTAGGGATGGGGCCTCAAAATTTCATTCTCCTTAAGTGATAAAATCCTTCATTTGAGGTTTCTACCACATTCTGCTCACCCAGAGTTCTCCAACCACGGTCTCCATGATTAAAACTGAGCCTAGAACCAACGGATATGTTTCTCTGAAGTTCTTCGGGATTTCACTGGTTGAGGGCCATGTGGATCCACCTCAGACATGCTATTTCCAAGTTCCTTCCTCCACAGTGGAAGACCATCCACATTCCACTCCCATGACTAGACTTACTGTCTTTCTCCTATTTCAGCTGTGGAGGAACTCAACATATCTACGCTTCACTCCTCTTTACTGTCTACACATGAGACCACCTAGAATTCTGAACTTCTGAAGTCCCATAAGCTCACCACATGGCTCCAGCCTTCAAACCATTTGGTCTCTCTACTATACTACATCGCATATATTCCGGAGTCCCAGAGTCTAGGTCATTTCACCATTCACATTGGATAGGCGGAAATGTATCAGGAACTGACATGTAGGAGGGGTCAGAGTGACACAGGGCACATCAAGTTGGGGTCCACATCACCCTGGGTGATGTCACTACACCACATCACCCTAGACTGACATGCCTCTAACATTCCCCAGATCTCATGGTCAAGATCTGGCCATGTAGATTTATATATCTATGGTTCTGGTTACCTCAGGGATTCGATGCTCAGGAGTGTTGTGGTGTAACCTCATCTTATCTCTCGAAGTGCCCAAATTCTAAACTAAAGGGGATAAGGCCATGCGTCCCTGGTAAATTGATGATTGGGAAAGAACCTAGAGGGTCCCTTAATCTACGACTCAAGGCACTTTGCAGCTCGGACCTTTGGGGTTTTGGCTCTCGATTTGGCTGGTAGGATAGGCCCACCTAACCCCTGGGGAATCGCCTAATGCCTGTCAACCTTACAAGAAACCGAGTCTCTCGTTTACCTCCAGCTAGTATAAGGCTGGTAAGGTCAGACATACTTCGAAGTCCCAGAATTCTGGAGCTCCGAACCCAGGAGGACTTAGCTTCAGTAGGCTTAGTCCAAGGTTCCTAGGTATTGATCATATGGGTCCTCTTGAACGGGTCTCGTCCATTTGTCTTCCAAACAAAGATACCTCCTCTTTTTAAGGCTTGAGATTCGCTATTATTCTTGAGCCCTATCATGAAATGGTTAAGGACTTTGGG
Organism: Picea mariana; assembly: GCA_032191745.1. Classification (NCBI taxonomy): domain Eukaryota; kingdom Viridiplantae; phylum Streptophyta; class Pinopsida; order Pinales; family Pinaceae; genus Picea; species Picea mariana. The sequence goes on from JASDQU010101535.1 coordinate 115,485, forward strand.
CCTGGAATCTCGGTCGCATGACAAGGAGTCTGAAAGAGGTCTCCTCTTAGATGGACATGTTCAGGTCAACACGATATCTTCTATCTCGATCGTCTTACAATCTTATGCCCCAGGAAGCCTCGGGAGCTAAGCTGGGCATACAGCCTATCAGTCAAAAGTGTAAGTTCACAAAGATATGAAGGCATACACATAGCATAACCATTCCACACATAATCCATTTATAAATACACATATGTATAAATCCAAGCATTCATTCAGTATTCCAATTCAATACATAAAATAAGGAAAATACTTATCAGAACCAGATAACATGAAGTGACTGCTGAAAGGGATGCATGTTTCCACCCAATTGTAGGCTCACTCACTCCTAAAGTATTTATGACTAGCCACCCCCGAGCTACACCACAATGCTCTGCAATGAAATCCTTTCTTTCGGCTCAGTGACAGTAGGGACGGAGGTTACTCTCCTCCTCCCGCGGGATCTTGGAAACAGATTACATGATACAAAGCAAGGAGGACCAGTCCCTTTTATCATCTTGTATCATAACCCCTCTATCCATATTCGTGCGACCAGAACACTCATTCCTAATTTATTCCTTGAATCTGAGAGTTAACCTCTCGTCTTTGTGCTCTTCTCAAGTCTTCCTCTACCCACCACACCTTCCTTTCTTGCCTTCTTCAACAAGATTGTGTGTGGCCCGAATTCCCAGTCTATGGTTAGGTATTAAATCCTTACAGATGGGTTCTCTTCCCCATCCCCTCATTAACTCTTGAGGAGGTCTTCCCACCTACCAGCCTGACTATAATTCATTTCTAGGTCAGAGGATTGTTCTTGTCTTGAGCAATTAAATCCAGTAAGGTACTCGTTTGGTGAAGGTTAATGCAACCATTCTTGGTCCATTTCATCATTTCTTTCATAGAATTCGTGGTCTATCTTAGTACACCCCCCTTTTCCAACAGTCATGCAACACTTATCCATTTCTTAGTAAATAACAAAATTTACATTCATTGACCTTTTATACAAAGGTCCATCCAATCAAATATTCACACATATTGAATTTTCCATAGTCTCTTGGCTAATATAGTTATATTTACAAAATGGGGGAAACATGGTGTTACAATTCCCTCCCCCTTAAAGGAACATCTTCCTCAATGTTCTATCTATCGACATCCTCTGTATATACAGAAGTGAAAAAAAATGGACATGCATGTCTCATGGCATCCTCCATTTCCCACATAGCCTCATCTGGGCCAAAGTGTTTCCACTACACCTTGACATGTTCAATGGTTCAGTTCCTGAGTGGGGTTTCCTTTCTGTTTAATATGCATTGAGGTTCTGGTAGGAGTTCTCCCTCCGGCTCCACCTAGATCACAAACCAATCAATTATATGATTAGAATCATGTACATATTTTTTCAATAATGAAACATGGAAAACATTATGTTCCTTTACTGTGGGAGGGAGTGTTATCCTATAGGCTACAAGTCTCACTCTATCTAAGACCTCAAAGGGTCCACAATACCAAGGTGTCATCTTGGCACAAACCCCCATTCTCAGGGAACTCTTCATGGTCCTAACTTTGAGATAGACATGGTCTCATGTCTTGAACTCTCTAGGAGTTCTCTTTCTATCGGCGTAACTCTTCTGTCTATCCTGAGAAAGTTTCATATTTTTCTTTATCTGACTCACTGGAGTCTTTCACTATCTACCATAGAGGGCTTTGAAAGGGCTCATCTTCAGTGACTCTTGATAAACGTTGTTGTAGGAAAATTCTACGAGTGGCAGGTAGTCTTCCAACTTCTTAGGTCGATGGATTACATGCATTATTAGCATGTATTCTAAAATTTGGTTCACTCTTTCTGTCTGGCCATCATTTTGAGGGTGATAAGTTGTGCTAAACAACAATTTAGTCTCAAAACCAACCATCAAGGATCTCCAAAATCTTGAAGTGAATTTTGTGTCTCTGTCAAATACAATCTCCCTAGGCATGCCATGCAGTCTGAATATCTCCTTCATGAAGATGTTGGAACTATCTATTTCCTTGCAAACCGACTTGACAGGTACTAAGTGAGCATACTTTCTCGATTTGTCTACCACTACCATGATGGCATCATTCTGCTTGGCGGATTTTGGTAATCCGGTGATGAAATCCATAGAGATGGTTTCCCATTTCCATTCTAGAATTGGTAGAGGTTGTAGCAAGCCTTTTGGGTGTCGGTGTTCTGCCTTAACTTGTTGGCACTCTAGACACTTAGCTAGATAGTTAGCTATGTCCTTTTTCAATCCTGGCCAATAGAATTGTTTCCTAGTGGCCGTGATCATTTTCTAATATCCTGGGTGACCAGTGTATGGTCTCTTGTGCATTTCATCCATTATGAACCTCTTCAAGTCATCACAACTTGGGATATACAATCTATTTCTACAAGTCAACAAACCTTCATCCGATATCTAATAGCCTTCATACTTTAGCCCTATGGGATCTTGCTTTAGGTACGATGTCATGGTCTTGAAGAATGCATATGTTTCTTGCACATTCCTGACTCTTTCCCTGACATCTGTTTCATAGGTGCTCACCACTGCCAAGTGGATTGTTTTCACACATCTACTAAGGGCATTGACCACCCTATTTTCCTTTCCTTTGATGTGTTTGATTTTGAAATCAAACTCACTAAGGAGATCCATCCACCTAACTTGTCTAGCATTAAGTTTTGGTTGATCAAACAGGTGCCTTAATCCACAATGGTCTATCATAAGTACAAATATCCTACCCAGGAGGTAATGCCTCCACATTTTTAAAGCATGCACTATGGTAGCCAACTCTATATCGTGGGTCACATAATTGATTTCATGTTCATTCAATTTTCTATATTTGTAGAAAATTACACATCCTTCTTGCATAAGGACTCCTCTGATTCCTTCTTTACAAGCATCTATACACATGAGGAAGTCATTATCAGGGTCTGCAATTTTCATCATGGGTGCGTGGGTCAGAAGGTATTTCATTGTCTGAAATATTTCTTCACATTTTGATGTCCAAGTGAATTTAACCCCCTTTTTTCTTAAGGGCAGTGATTGGAAAACCAATCTTGGAAAATCCTTTTATGAACCTTCTATAGTATCCTACTAAGCCCATAAAGGATCTGATATCAGATACATCCTTTGGGGTAGGCCATTCCATAATAGATATGATCTTGTCAAGGTCTATTGCCACACCTTCAGAAATAACATGGCCTAAGTAATGGACTTGCTTTTGGAAAAAGTCACACTTGCTAAACTTAGCGTAGATTTGATTCTCTCTTAGTACTTGAAGTACAAGTCTAAGATATTCTTCATGCTCCTCTCTGTTCTTGGATTAGATTAGGATATCATCAATGAAAACCAATACAAATATGTCTAGGAATTTTCTAAGTACATTATTCATCAAACACATAAAAGTGGCAGGGGCATTGGTTAATTCAAATGGCACTTCCACAAATTCATAGTGACCATACCTTGTCCTGGAGGATATTTTGTGGATGTATTCATCCTTGATTCAGACTTGATGGTATCCATACCTCAATTCAATCTTTGATAAAATGGAAGCACCCCCTAATTGGTTGAACAAGTCATCGATCCTTGGTAAGGGGTACTTGTTATTTATGGTTGTCTTATTGAGTTGTCTATAGTCTATGCACAGTCAAAGTATGTCATATTTCTTCTTCACAAACATGACTACTTCTCCCCATGGAGACACACTAGGCCATATCTAGCCTTTTTCCATAATTTCCTTTAGTTGTAGCTTGAGCTCAACTAGCTCGGGTGTACTCATCCTATAGGGTGTCCTAGACACTGGCACTATTCCTGGTACAAGTTCTATCGAGAATTCAATGTCTCTCTTCAGAGGTAGACCTGGTACCTATTCTAGAAACACATCTCTATACTCTATTAATATGGGGTGGTCCTCTAGTTTCGATCTGTCATCCTCAAAATATTCTAACACATGTATTTAATATAGAGGACATCCCTTTCTGCAATACTTTTTCATTTGCAGGGTTGATATTCGTCTCATTGAGACATGCTTCTAAATCCCTTAGAGGGTTATCTTTTTACTTTATTCATTTACACATTCTAAGGTTTTATGGTAACAATCCAACTTAGTTTTATAAGCAACTAACCTGTCCATACCAATCAATAGGTCATAAGATCCTAGGGGAAGTATGTTAAGGGTAGCTTGGGTGGGCAATCCATCCATAATGAATTGGCAAGATGGTATGACCTATGCTACTTTTCTTTTGGTTCCAGTGGCTAGTTGTACTAACCATGGCTTAACATGTCTAACTGGTTGCAGTTTACACTGATCAACAGTCTGAGGGGCCACATAACTCAAATTAGAACCAAGGTCGATTAAAATAGAAACTATATGGTTGGCAATCATACCTTCCATATCCACCACTGAAGCTTGGTGGTCGTCTTGTTTATTATCCATGGCTACATAAATATGTGGCATGATCCTAGCCACATAATTGAATGTGGTATATTATTGGATGTTGTAGACTCCCCTATTATTATGTTGTCTGCGTGGACATTCCCTCTGTAGATGTTCTTCTCCACAACCTCAACATTTCAAGGGTTCCTTCTTTGGGTTATCAGTCTTTCCTGGGGTTGCTCCAAAAGGTTTAGTTCCACTATGGGAGGGGAAATTTTCCTGATGTACACTTCTAGTAGGAAGACTTATCCTAGAGTCCTTCCTATAGTTCTTAAATCTTGAGGATTTGAACCCCTTCTTATTGAATCTTGAACTTCTCTTCTTCCAATCCTCGTGAGGTTTTGTCTGACTCCCGAGTTTTTCATAACAATACCTTTCCTTTTGGATAGTGTATTCTAAGGTCTTTGGCTTGTAAAACTCAATCCTGTTCCGGTAGGTCTGAGGTAACCCACTAATAAATCATTGCACTTTTACCTTTTCATCCTTTATGTAGGGTACATACCTCAGCAACACAAGAAATTTATTGACATATTCCTTTATGATGACTTGTCCCAGCTTGAGTTCATAGAACTCCTTAGTCTTCCCATCAAAGTATTTATCTGATAGATACTTCTTCTTGAAGTGTTTCTCAAATTGTTTCCATGACAATTCATCTTCATGGATTCCTTTCACATTCTTAAGATCTTCCCACCAAATGGAATCATTTCCATTCAGGTTGAAGATGGTTATTCGAACCTTTAAGTTTTTGGAGTAGTCATGGACTTTGAAGTACTTCTTTAAACCAAGAAGCCAAGTTTCTTCCTCTTCCCCTTTCTCAATCTCTCCATTGAAAGATGGGGGTTTGGCTTTCTTGAATTCTTCAAGGTCATGACTTTTGGAATGATTTCACTCCTTCCCTTTCCTTTGAGAATGTGAGCTAGTTTTTCTACTAGAAGATCCCTCTAAGTTGCCAGTTCCCTTTCCAGAGGACTCTCCCAATGAGTGTCCCCTGTCTCCAGGTTGTACCTTCCTCGAGGTACTTCTCCTAGTGTGGCCACTTGTGAGACCATGTTTTCATATCTCAGGTGGACTTCGACTTATCTTTGTATGTCGTCGGCCCACATGACTAGTTGTAGGTCCATGCTGCAGCTGTCTCTATATGTTGGATAAGCTCTGCAATAAGACTACATTAATTTCCATTTTATCTTCTTTCTCCTTTATCAATCTCTTGTTGTCGGCCTTGCAACTCTGTAATTCGGCCATGAGGCTCCTTATAGTTTCAGCAATATCTGGAGGGGTTTCCACCACCCCCCTCTCGTCATATTCTTTGTCTCTATTGTGGGATCCATCCCCCACTTCGTGGCGCATCACCATCCTTTATGCCTGTATTTTTCTGCAGTTCACTGACTAGTGTTGAAAAAACACTTGTTGTTAGCTAACAATTTATTAGTTCATGAAAAACTCATATTCATATTTCTTAAATACACACATATAGTAGAAGAATTTCATTATTTTCTTCAGTAAGGGTTTAACCAGACTCTTTAGGGAAGAGGTAAGGTAGAGATTCACCCTTAATGTTATTTTAAATATGATTTTTACGCAACTTTTCCATGAGCCCAAGCAGGCCAAGTGTTGTAACCATGCTCTAATACCAATTTGTAACACACCCGATCCCTAAGTGGCTTTCCTGGGTATGGGGCCTCAAAATTTTGTTCTCCTTAAGTGATCAAATCCTTCATTCGGGGTTTCTACCACATTCTACTTGCCCAAAGTTCTCCAACCATGGTCTCCATGCTCAAAACTGAGCCCAAAACCAGTGAATATGTTTCTTCAAAGTTCTTCAAGTGTTCATTGGTTGAGGACCACCTGGAATCCACATGGATCTGCCTCACACATTATATTTCCAAGTTATATCCTCCATGGTGGAAGACCATCCATAGTCTGCTCCCATGATTGGACTTAATCTCTTTCTCCTATGTCAGTTGTGGAGGAGCTAGACATATCGACACTCCAACACTTCATGCCTCTTTACTATCTACACACGAGACCACCCAGAGTTCAGAACTTCCGAAGTCCCGTAAGCTCACCATGTGGCTACAACCTTTGGACTGTTCAGTCTCTCTACTATACTACATCCTAGATCCTTCAGAGTCTCAGAGTCCCGGAGTCCCAGTCATTTCACTAGCCACGTTGGCTAGGTGGAAACATATTAGAAACTGACATGTAGGAGGTGTTAGAGTGACATGGGGCATGTCAAGATGAGGTCCACGTCACCCTAGGTGATGTCACTGCACCATGTCACCCAGAACTAACAGGCCTCTAACATTCCCTAGATCTCATGGTCGAGATCCAACCACGTAGATTTATAGATCTACGATTTTGTTTACCTTAGGATTTCAGCGTTTGGGAGTGCTTTGGTGCAACCTCCTGTTATCTCTCGAAGTGCCCAACTTCTGAACTAAAGGGGATAGCGCCACACGTCCCCAGTAAATTGATGGCTAGGAAAGATCCTGGAGGGTCCCTCGATCTACGGCTTTGGGCCCTTCGAGGCTCCAACTTTCATGGTTTTGGCTCCAGGTTTAGTTGGTAGGATAGGTCCACCTAACCCATGGGGAACAGCCTAATGTCATTCAACCTTAAGAGAAACCAAGTCTTCTGGTTACCTTCAGCCAGTATAAGGATGGTAAGTTCAAACATACTCCGAAGTCCTGGACTTTTGAAGCTCCAAACCCAGGAGAACTTAGCTTTCGTAGGCTTAGTCCAAGGTTCCTAGGTATTGGTCACATGGTTCCTCTCGAACGGGTCTCGTCTGTTCATCTTCCAAACGAAGAGACCTCCTCTTTTCAAGGCTTGACCTTCACTATTCTTCCTGAGCTCTATCATGAAATGGTTAAGGACTTTGGGCCTATAATCCCGGTCGCATGACAAGGAGTCTGAAAGAGGTATCCTCTCAGATGGACAGGTTCAGGTCAACATGATATCTCCTATCTCGGTCGTATTACAAGCTTATGCCCTAGGAAGTATTAGGAGATAAGTTGGGCATACAAACTATAAGTCAGAAGTGTAAGTTCACAAAGAGATGAAGGCATACACATATCGTAACCATTCCACACAAAATCCATTTATAAATACACATATGTATAAATCCAAGCATTCATCCATTATTCCAGCTCAATACATAAAACATGGAAAATACTTATCAGAACCAGATAACGTGAAGCAACTGTTGAAAGGGGTACTCATTTCCATGCAACCATAGGCTCAGTCACTTCTAACATATTTACGACTAGACACCCCCGAGCTAGACCACAATGCTCTGCAATGAAATCCTTTCTTTCGACTCAACGACGGTAGGGATGCAGGTTACTCTCCTCCTCTTGCAGGATCTTGGCAATGGATTACACGATACCAAGCAAGGAGGACCAGCCCCATTTATCATCTTGTATCATAACCCTGCTAGCCATCTTCCTATGACCAAAACACTCATTCCTCAGCTTTTCCTTGAACCCGAGAGCTTAACCTCTCTTCTCTACACTCTTCACAGGTCTTCCTCTACCTACCACACCTTCCTTTCTTAATTTCTTCAACAAGATTTTGTGTGGCCCAAATTCCTATTCTATGGTCAGATTTGAAAGCCTTACAGATAGATGCTCTGCCCCATCCCCTCATTAACACTTGAGGAGGTCTTCCCATCTACCAGCCTGACTGTAATTCGTTTCTAGGTTAGAGGACTGTTCTGGTCCTGAGCAAATAAATCCATTAAGGTACTGGTTTGGTGAAGGTTAATGCAACCATTCCTGGTCCCTGTCATCATTTCTTTCATAACATTCGTGCTCTCTCTTAGTACACCCACCCCTTCCAGCAGTCATGCAACACTTATACATTTCTTAGTAAATAAAAGAATTTACATTCATTGACCTTTTATACAAAGGTACATCCAATCAAATATTCACACATATTGAGTTTTCCATAGTCTCTTGGATAATATAGTTAGATCTACAAACTGGGGGAAATAGGGTGTTACAATATTGTGCAGAAGAAAATATGGGAGTCCATGCAACTTAATCCTGATGGTGCCCATTCCTGAAGGTTTGAGACTTGATATATCTACAAAGTATGCTACACCATCTACATCATCATTGAAGTCTTCAAAGAAATATCTTAGAAATTTCATGTGAGAGGTGGCTCTTATGTAAAGAAGCCATGCATCTCCCCAAGAAGAAAATGAATTATTAAATAGATATTCAGTTACTCCTATATAGAAATAGGAAACAACATAATGAATAGGTGCTTTAACTTTCTCCAGGTCCGAGGTTCTATTTCTATCTTCTGTGATATTCTTCCATGGAAATCTATAGTCAAAGGATTCATGTGACCCATTCATTCCACAATGGGTACAATGAAGGTCAGAGTTTTCTTGAGGATTATGCCAACCCCCCTTACCTCAAATCTTCCTCTTTCTATGTCTTCTTTTATTTCTATTATGTTGTCCAGAAACTAGAGTACTGGAAACCATACACTGATTTCACTCTGGAAAATCCAGAGGTTTCCCTGCATACCAAAACTATCAGTGTTTGAATAATAAATTCAGATCCTACCCTTGTAACTTGTAAAATTGGACTAGATTTGCTTGTAATAACATTCTTCCTGCTTTCTCAAAACCCTAACTCACATCATTTACCTCTCTCATCAAACCTTGAATCTGGTGTAACCACAAACTCATCCATCCCCTCATCCATTCCTTGTTTGGCATGGCGGTCATGGCTCACTCTTCACGTAGGATGGAGGGATAAGAAAAATCGACCAGTCAGTGCCCTTATAGCTTGACCCAGGTCTCCACGACCGTCGTTTCATTCATATTTTCAATCACCCTTCTACATAAAACCCCAACACTCATGATGCTCTTCTTTGGAAGGATATTCTCACACTCCTAACACCTACAACCAGAATCCATTGCACACAAAACAACTCGCATCCAAAAAGAAAGAGTTGAAGAAAGGCTTCAAGATGACATATTTGGGACATCTTCATAGCAGACTGAGATATAGACTAAGGTAAACCAGAGTGCCAGAGGGAATAGGGTAAGACAACATGTGTTTTTGTATGTTGGGGGAGAGAAAACGCATGGAGAAAAATGGAGTTAATCCTATTCTATGATACCACTGTTAGGCCAGGGATGGAATAAAATATAACTCCACACTAATGCATTTGGAATTAAGATAATAGGTGTATATATAAAAATCCAAACGAATCTTGGTCTTCCCCAACATGTGACCATTCCTATCACCTATGACTCTTCATATTTACATTACAGTTACAAGTAACATAACCACAAAGGATTATGTGTCCAACACCTTGTCAAAATTCTTTTTTATACCAATGTAGAGGGACAAGAGCGATTACAACAACCATTGAAAGAAAGGGTTGTTAAAAAATGATCTCAAACACTTAGCCAACACAAGATTTCAACTTGCTATAGTTATTTTTGGAATAATGAGAGGGGGGGCGGGTGAATCAGTATGAGCACTTTTACCACTTTTAACCACAATATATAAATTTCAACTTTATCAAAAATATATCATCAATATATCAAAATTATATCATGAACATATAAACATAAGCAGCATCACATCAACAACATCACATCAAGTACACAATACACCCAAATTTACGTGGAAACCCCAACGGGAGGAAACCATGGAAGTTTTTCTTATAAATATCAAGAATACATTCATAGAAAGCACCAACTTCCAAATTATCTTGCACCAATTGGAAGGAGGAATAAACCTAAAGGAATCTACAACTCTCTGATTTCTTTGGCTCCACCCAAGAAGAGACTAAAACCCCCTCATTCTTAGGCTCCAACTCCCTGGGTTATCCAACACAAACCGGAAGGAGGCTACAACCCCCTTTCCTTGCCTCATCCTTCTACCCTGAAATATAAGTTTAGACCAATTGTCACTACCACAATCACTGCCAATGCCACTATCACTACCACTATCATTGTCATTGCCACTGTCACTGTCACTGCTACTGTCATGTCAACCTGTAATCTATCAATGTATCTAACCTGTCACATCAACCTATCACTAATTAACCTATCCAACCTGTCACTGCCACCAATACTCAACCATATCCTCTCACATGGATCATATACCAATGAAACCTCTCAACTAGATGTCCAACATCACCAACACATGCCTCTACCAAGAATATACCATGATCACATACATTCACAAGGTATGTGTCTCAACCATGTACCAAATCATGTATCAAACCATCAACATGTACTATAACAAGCATAAACCGTGTACCACAACCTGTACCACAACAAGTGCATCAACCATGCACCACACCTGTACCAAACCGTGCATCAACCATGCACCACAACCTATACCATATGCCTCAACCATAAACTATGTACATCAATTGCCATACCAAGTACCAATCATGTACCATACCATGTATCAACTATATACATCAACACTTGTACCATACCATGCACCAACAATGTATCTCAACCATATATTATATCATTCAATCATGCCATACACCATATATCATAGGATATAGCAAGAAAGTAATATCAATGGTATACCTCAACCAAGTACCAACATCACCAAGAGATGTCTCTCATACATGTGTTTTCATATACCAAGTGTATTCCTCAACAATGTATCAATATCAATGACAACCATGCATCATTGCCATGTAACCAAACCAGATACCAAGATACTAATACAACCAATATGTACTACTAATCAATGTACCATACCAATATCACCAATATGTACCATGCAACAACAAGACATGCCTCTCAAGCATGTACCATACCATCACCAATCATAAGATACAATCACATAAGCATACATGTAACCTATATTTGACCTATTGTACTGTAATACTGAAATATAACCTTTCCAAAAACTTTAGCAACCTGGTACCAACATCTGTACCAAATTTGTCTTAGCCTTGAGGGACTTAGTCTCCCTGTCATGCGGGGCCTTGCGTGACATGCCCTAGGAAACCCTAGGTGCCTCACGTGACACCCTCAAGCTGACCCGCAAAATCTTGCCAAATTAGGGTTACAGAAAAACCCTATAACTCTACAGCTCTAAAACTTTCTCTCTTTCCTCTCACTTTCTTTGTTGCCTCAAACTTATCATCAAATTCAGCAATAGAACAAAATATTATACCATAACATTCTCACAAGATAGATATTCAATGTATATTTGTGTACGTATGAGAGACTCCTTGAGGTGTATTTATACTTTTTATAGGTAATGTATTTCCTTATTCTTAGGGCTTCTTGAATTTCTTGTTACAACGACTTTACCCATTCATTATTTGACTTGTAGTTTTTTAGGGGATTCTTGACCATTCTTCAGGGTGTCCAACTTCACGAGGCCATATATCCTTAACCTTGAGGAATCATGTGGTGTACCACCTATCAACAGAAACAACACGAAAAGGACTATCCATCTATGAGTTTATTACTTGCATTTACATTGCCCTTCATGTCCACATTCCTAAACCAACTTCAGGTCCCATAACCAAACCTTTAGGGCTTCATGTATACTTCATCAAATGCGCCCATCACATATGTTGGCATCAAACATTCCATGAATGACAACTAACTCACCATCAATATCAACGAAATCTCTAGGGATTCTGAACTTCTTCAAGGGTTGACATAAATCACCAAGGGTTGACATCAATGAAAACCAATTGTCCAACAATATCCCTCTTTGGCATTTATGGCAACACCAACATTGATGGAAACACTAATGGTAACATTGATACTCCAACACTCATGCTCCCCCTGTGACCATTTCTCCTCATCAATGTTTCTCTATCTCCTCCTTTGACATCAATGGAAAAGGGTATATCTCCTTGGGGCTGCTCCCCATGTCTTAATGCTTCTATTATTTCTCTTTGTTTCCATGCCTTTGTTCTTTCTCATGTTTCTCTCCTCATATTCCTCTTTTCTTGTGAATTCTCTTGAAAGTATACCTTCTATGAACAATAATTCTCTACATTTATGCACTTGACTCTCACTCTTCTGATCTTTATCTTTCTCTTCCTTTGACATCATGGGAAAAAGGGTAACTCTCCTTTGTTCTCTCTCCCCCCCTATATGCAAGCCTCTGATTTTCTCTTCATGGTGCTTCCTCATGTAACTCTATGACATATACAAAAATCATTCATTACTTTATTTATTTATTCACTTGTCATGTTCACTCGACCATAATGTTCAATGATTTTATTTTGATGATTGACAACTTCTCTTTCCCTGTTCTATTGTGCCTTTCACTGTTTGTATTTATGTGACCAACTGAATCCGTTGATTTCGATTGTAAATAAATTTCTATGCATTTTCTCTGACCAATGTTTTCTATACCTACCAAGTACCCATCTTTGTCCATATGTTGCACACTGTTCATTACTTTGCTACTCAACTGTCCACAATGATGACCCATCTATCACTGTACTATCATGAAGGTTTCATTGTTGTAATTGATCATCACATATTCTTGTTTCTTCAAACTAAATCAAATGTGTCCACTAGTCTTCTCTATCATAAAATCAAACTATGCATGTCTGGAACAACCTGTACTGAAGATATCCCTTCCTAAATATAGACGTGGAATACAATTATAAACTTATGACTATGTAACTTCCAACTGATACCTACGTGGGAACAATACTTATCAACCAATCAATTTGCCATTATGTACTTTTTCTATCTGACTGCTCTGAATCTATCTCTACAAATACTTCAAACTACTCGAAGGATGGTTTTCTAATATGTAGTAGCTACTTCACCAACTCCACCTACCAGCCTAACTGTAATTCATTTCTAGGTTAGAAGACTATTATGGTCCTGAGCAATTAAATCCAGTAAGGTACTAGTTTGGTGAAGGTTAATGCAACCATTCCTGGTCCTTTGCACCATTTCTTTCATAGCATTCGTGGTCTCTCTTAGTACACCCCCCCTTTCCCGCAGCCATGCAACACTTATCCATTTCTTAGTAAATAACAAAATTTACATTCATTGACCTTTTATACAGAGGTCCATCCAATCAAATATTCACACATATTGAGTTTTCCATAGTCGCTTGGATAATATAGTTATATTTACAAACTGGGGGAAACAAGGTGTTACAATATTGTGTAGAAGAAAATATGGGAGTCCATGCAACTTAATCCTGATGGTGCCCATTCCTGAAGGATTAAGACTTGATATATCTACAAAGTATACTACGCCATATACATTTTCCTCGAAGTCTTCAAAGAAATATCTTCGAAATTTCATGTTATAGGTGGCTCTTATGTCAAGAAGCCATGCATCTCCCCAAGAAGAAAATGAATTATTAAATAGATCTTCAGTTACTCCTATATTGCAATAGGAAACAACATAATGAATAGGTGATTTACCTTTATCCAGGTCTGAGGTTCTATTTTTATCTTCTGTGATATTCTTCCATGGAACTCTATAGTCGGAGGATTCATGTGACCCATTCATTCCACAATGGGTACAATGAAGGTCAAATTTTTCTCGAGGATTATTCTAACCCCCCTTTCCTCGGAGCTTCCTCTTTCTGTGTCTTCATTTATTTCCTTTATGTTGTCTAGAAACTGGAGTATTGGAAACCATGCACTGATTGCACTTTGGAAAATCCATAGGTTTCCCCTCATACCAATACTACTAGAGTTTGAATAATACACTCAGATCCTACCCTCGTCACTTGTAAACTTGGACTGGATTTTCTTGTAATCACATTCTTTCTTCTTTATCAAAACCCTAACTCACATCATTTACCTCTATCATCGAACCTTGAATCTGGTGTAACCACGAACCTGTCCACCCCCTCGTCCATTCCTTGTTTAGCATGGTGGTCAGGCACACTCTTCACGCAGGATGGAGGGTTAAGAAAACTCGACTAGATAGTGCCCTTATAGCTTGACCCAGGTCTCCAAAACTGTTGTTTCAGTCATATTTTCAATCACCCTTTTACATAAAACCCCAACACTCATGACGTTCTTCTTTGAAAGGATATTCTCGCACTTCTAACACCTATGACCAGAATCCATTGCACACAAACCAACTCGCATCCAAAAAGAAAGACTTGAAGAAAGGATTCGAGATGACATATTTGGGACATCTTCAAAGAAGATTGAGATACAGACTAAGGTCAACTAGAGTGCTGAAGGGAAGAGGAGAAGAAAAGAGGTGTTTTTGTATGTTGGGGGAGAGAAAACGCATGGAGAAAAATGGAGTTAAGCCTATGCTCTAATACCACTATCAAGCCAGGGATGGAATAAAAGATAACTCCACACTGATGTATTTGGAATTAAGATAATAGGTGTATATATAAAAAAAAAAATTGAATCTTGGTCTTCCCCAGCATGTGACCATTCCTATCACCTATGACTCTTCATATTTACATTACAGTTACAAGTAACATAACCACAAAGGATTATGTGTCCAACACCTTGTCAAAATGCTTTTTTATACCAATGTAGAGGGACAAGAGAGATTACAACAACCACTGAGAGAGAGGGTTTTTAAAAAATGATCTCAAACACTTAGCCAACACAATATTTCAATGTCATATAGTTATTTTTGGAATACTAAGAAGGGGGGTGAATCAGTATGAGCATTTTTACCACTTTTAACCACAATATATAAATTTCAACTTTATCAAAAATATATCATCAATATATCAACAGTATATCATGAACATATAAACATAAGCAACATCACATCAAGTGCACAATACACCAAAATTTACGTGGAAACCCAAACGGGAGAAAACAATGGAATGTTTTCTTATATATATCAAGAATACATTCATAGGAAGTACCAACTTCCAAATTATCTTGCACCAATTGGAAGGAGGAATCAACCTGAAGGAATATACAACTCTTTTAATGTTATGGCTTCACCTAAGATGATACTACAACCCCCTCATTCTTAGGCTCCAACTCCCTGAGTTATTCAGCACCAACTGGAAGGAGGCTACAACCCCCTTTCCTTGCCTCATCCTTCTACCTTGAAATATAAGTGTAGACCAATTGTCGCTACCACAATCACTGCCAATGTCACTATCACTACCACTACCACTGTCACTGTCACTATCACTACTACTGTCACGTTAACCTTTAACCTATTATTGTATCCAACCTGTCACTAATCAACCTATCTAACCTGTCACTATCAAAAATACTCAACCAAATCCTCTCACATGGATCATATACCAATGACATCTCTCAACTAGATGTCCAACATCACCAACACATGCCTCTACCAAGCATATACCAATATCACATACATTCACAAGGTATGTATCTCAACCATGTACCAAATTATGTATCAAACCATCAACATGTACCATACCAAGCATCAATAGTGTACCACAACCTGTACCAAAACAATTGCATCAACCATGCACCACACATGTACCAAATCGTGCATCAACCATGCACCACAACCTATACCATATGCCTCAACCATCAACTATGTACATCAATCGCCATACCAAGTAATAATCATATACCATACCATGTATCAACCATGTACATCAACACTTGTACCATACCATGCACCAACAATGTATCTCAACCATATACCATATCATTCAATCATGCCATACACCATATACCATAGGATATACCAAGAAAGTAATATCAATGGTATACCTCAACCAAGTACCAACATCACCAAGATATTTATCTCATACATGTGTTTTCATATACCAAGTGTATTCCTCAACAATGTATCAATATCAATGACAACCATACATCATCTCCATGTAACCAAACCGGATACCAAGATACTAATACAACCAAGATGTACTACTAATCAATGTACCATACCAATATCACCAAGATGTACCATGCAACAACAAGACATGCCTCTCAAGCATGTACCATACCATCACCAATCATAAGATACAATCACATAAGCATACATGTAACCTACAATTGACCTATTGTACTGTAATACTGACATATAACATTTCCACAGCCTTTAGCAGCCTGGTACCAACATTTGTACCAAATGCTTCTTAGCCTTGCAGGACTAAGACTCCCTGTCATGTGGGGCCTTGTGTGACATGCCCTAGGAAACCCTAGGTGCCTCACGTGACACCCTCAAGCTGACCTGCAAAATCCCGCCAAATTAGGGTTACAGAAAAACCCTAGAAATCTGCATCTCTAAAACTTTCTCTCTTTCCTCTCACTTTCTTTGTTGCATCAAATTTACCATCAGATTCACCAATAGAACAAAATATTAGACCATAACATTCTTACAAGATAAATATTCAATGTACATTTTTGTATGTATGAGAGACTCCTTGAGGTGTATTTATACTTTTTATAGGTAATGTATTTCCTTATTCATAGGGCTTCTTGAATTTCTTGTTACAACCACTTTACGCATTCATTAATTGGCTTGTAGTTGTTTAGGGGCTTCTTGACCATTCTTCAGGGCTTCCAACTTCACGAGGCCATATCTCCCTAACCTTGAGGAACCATGTGGTGTACCACCTATCACCAGAAACGACACGAAAAGGACTATCCATCTATGAGTGTCTTACTTGCATTTACATTTCCCTTCATGTCCATATTCCTAAACCAAATTCAAGTCCCATAACCAAACCTTCATGGATTCATGTATGCTTCATCAAATGTGCCCATAACATCTGTTGGAATCAAAAATTCCATCAATGACAACTAGCTCACTATCAATCTCAATGACACCTCTAGGGCATCTAAACTTCTTCAAGGGTTGACATAAATCACCAAGGGTTGATAACCAATTGTCCAACAATCTCCCCCTTTGGCATTGATGGCAACACCAACATTGATAGAAACACTAATGGTAACATTGATACTCCAACACTCATGCTCCCCCTGTGACCATTGCTCCTCATCAATGTTTCTCTATCTCCTCCTTTGACATCAATGGAAAAGGGTATATCTCATTGGGGTTTCTCCCCATGTCTTCATGCTTCTATTCTTTCTCTTTGTTTCCATGCCTTTGTTCTTTCTCATGTTTCTCTCCTCATATTCCTCTTTTCTTGTGACTTCTCTTGAAAGTATACCTTCTCTGAACAATACTTCTCTAAATTTATGCACTTGACTCTCAATATTCTAATCTTTATCTTTATCTTCCTTTGACATCATGGGAAAAAGGGTAACTCTCCTTTGTTCTCTCACCCCCCCTATGCAAGCCTCTGATTTTCTCTTCATGGTGCTTCCTCATGTAACTCTATGACATATACAAAAATCATTCATTACTTTATTTCTTTATTCACTTGTCAGGTTCACTCGACCATAATGTTCAATGATTTTATTTTGATGATTTACAACTTCTCTTTCCCTGTTCTATTGTTCCTTTCACTGCTTGTCTTTATGTGACCAACTGAATCCATTGATTTCAATTGTAAATAAATTTCTATGCATTTTCTCTGACCAATGTTTTCTATACCTACCAAGTATCTATCATTGTTCATATATTGCACACTATTCATAACTTTACTACTCAACTGTCCACAATGATGACCCATCTATCAATGTACACTCATGAAGGTTTCATGGTTGCACTTGATCATCACATATTCTTGTTTCTTCAAACTAAATCAAATCTGTCCACTAGTCTTCTCTATCATAAAATCAAACTATGCATGTCTGGAACAACTTGTACTGAAGATATCCCTTCCTAAATATAGACGTGGAATACAATCATAAACTTATCCATGTGTAACTTCCAATTGATACCTACATGGGAACAATACTTATCAACCAATCAATTTGTCATTATGTACTTTTTCTATCTGACTGCTCTGAATCTATCTTTGCAAATACTTCAAACTGCTCAAAGGATGGTTTTCTAATATGTAGTAGCTACTTCACCAACTCCCCCTGTTCAATATTCATATTTACTAGGAGTCTCCAAGATGGGTGGCTCAAAAAAATACCCGCTCTGATGCATAGTAATATTCATCTTCATCTGTAGACTCGTGATCTTTATGAACTATGACTTCTTCCTTTTTGTATGTGGATTCATTAAGATCTTTCACTAGAATTCCTAAGAGTACAATTTCTCGATTTTGTTCTTTGTTCTCTTTCTTTTATTTTCTTACTACTGTAAATCCTACAATTTTTGGGACCTGTTCTTTATTCACACACTCTTCTTTTCTTTCTCGTACTATTGTATATCTTGTGACCTCTAGGACCCATTATTCATTCACCTGTTCTTGTTTTCCATTTCTTCTCCAAACCTTCCTATATCTGACATCTACATTTTTGTTTGTAGATTTCTCTTGATCTCGTACTATTGTCAATCCTTAGAGTATGAATTTTGGGTGTCCTTCATTCATCTTCTCTTCTTTTTCTTGTTCTTTTTTTCTTTTCCAAACTTTCTTATATCTAATATCAATGTTCTTTTTCATAGAAGTATCCATCATGTTTCTACAATCACGAGCTATGTGACCATAATTGTGGCATTTGTATCACTCAATGTTGTGGGGATCCAGATAGGCATTTCTTGTCTTAATATTTCTTCCATATGCTCTGCAATATACATCCTTATGTCCAAATTTAGTATAAATAAAACAATGACCATAAAAGAAATTTCCATTCCTCGGAGCGAATGATCTTCTTTGTAGAGTAGTCCTTCTGAATTTCTTCCTTGGTTGATCATGATCATGATGGAATCTTATTTTCTTCTTGAATGTGGAAGGTCTTGTTGAAGATGTATATATTTTAAAATCATTCTTCTTTGATTCTTACTGACCATGATTCCTTCCTTTGAGTACTTCTACATAACTCTTTTCTTCATTCTTCCTTTCTGGAAACCTAGCATGCTTCCCTTCAACTTTCTTTATCGATGATATGGATGTTTCGATATTTTCAACGTTCTTGCTAAGATTGATGATTTTAACTCAATCTGACAGCTTCTTCAGGATTCTCAACCTCTTATTCTTTCTTCATCATTTGAATCTTCATGAATTCTTCCGTTCTCTTTTCCTCTTCAAGTTGGATCTTCAGGGAGATGATTTCATTTTCAAGTATTCTCTCTTCTTGACCAAATTCTGCTTCAAGTTGATTTAGTCCTCAATTATTTCCTTAATATGATCTGTCAAAATATTTTCTCTTTTCTCTGCTTCCTTTCTTTCGGCTTCCAAACACTGCTTCTCTTACATTGCTTCCTTTCTTAGTGTTGTTATTTCCTCTTCCAAACATTGTTTTTCTTCCATCTAACTTTTGTATGTTTCTTCAATCTTTTTGGCTTATTCTAACTGAGCTTTCAGTTTCACGATGACCTGTTGGGTTTCTTTG
>JASDQU010101535.1:139103-151684 GCA_032191745.1 Picea mariana
GTAAATATGGACATTGTTGAGTTTCATGATCTTTATCACAGATGGTGCAGATTGGCTTCTTGTCCAATGGACATTCCCTTCGTGGGTGCTTGTCTCTGCATTTAGAAAAAAAGATGGACAGGGTTGCTTCTGCTTCTGCTTGCTTCTTTTGAATCTGCAGGGTGTCAATTTGTGAGGCAAAAGAGCTTAACATTTCAGTTTTAAAAACTTCAAGTAAATTACCTATTTTGGCTCTTGTTGCTCCCCCACTGGCTGATTTTTGGAATCCTGAAAATGTGGTGTCCCTGCTATTTGATCTATTTCTTGAATCTCCTCTCGAACATCTTTTACATAGGTTGACAATTTCATCGTATGATTCCTTAGATATGTCCCTTTTTCCAAGCATATTTAGCATATCTAGACAGTCATCCCTTACTCCTTTTAATAATATAGTTTTAAGAATATCTTTACTTACATTGGGGTGACTGGATCTTTGTAGATTATACTGTAGCCTTTCTACAAAGTCCTCCACATTTTCATCCTCTTTCTGCATCATCTTAAATAGTTATTCCCTTTCTTCTCTTGTTCGGCAATAGCCCTGGTATTTATTCAGGAATTTCTATTTCATTTGGTCCCATGTTGTGATTACATGGCCTCCAAGACTCATGAACCATCTTAGTGCATTTCCTTTCAATGTTGCTAGAAATAGCTTTAATTTTTTAGCATTGGAAATGTAATCATAACTTCTGCATAATATATCAAACTCAAAAAGGAATTCATTAGGATCTTTTGAAGACAAACCATGAAAATTAGGTAGTGTTGAGAGTGGAATGTTCTTCATGGGGGCTACCCCTCTAGGAAGATCACCAATAGGAAATCCTAATGTGGAGAAAGAGTTTTCGTCATTTACCTCTCCTTCAGGACCTGCCTGTTCTTCATGATGCAATTCTTCATTGTACTCATCCATGTTTTCTTTTGTCTTCTCCCCTACTGCACTTGCTCTATCCTCAATGTTTCCTGCTGGTTTCTTGACTATCTCAGGACTCCAAACCTCTTTCCCCGTTTCAAAGTTTGCTTGAAATGAAGGTTGGGATTTTGGTTTCCGAGTATTTGGTCATTGAGCAGCAGATTCAGACTTTGATATAATCTCGTCAATATAAGTCTTTCTTCCTCCTCTTCCTCTTCCCTTGCCACCTATAGGTTCAATGTATTTGGGGTCTCCGCATGATCCAGGTGGATATCGATGGCCACCCACCTTTTCCAAATGGCTCAAAACAGTTTTCTAGCAATTTTGGCAATTTACTATTTTTAGCAGGTTTTAACTTCCGGGGCCATTTTGAGGGTCCAAATGAATGTTTTTTGAGATATAGGTTCACAATGATATAAAAAGGCATCATTGAGCCCCCAAAATTAATCTCCTCTATGATACCTTTCCAACGAGCTATCACATGCCTAAAACGGATATCGTATGCAAAAGTTACGACCCCGAGAAGTTGATGTACTCACTTACCCAAACGCGGCCCACATGACTTTTGGCGCTTCATCTCCTAGGGTTAGGTTTTTGGATGTCTAGGACTTTTGGCATTCCCGTTTATTGTAAAAAGGCCTTCAGAGCCTCATTGTAATCATCTTCTTGTGAATGCGAGTAGCCAACACATCTCTTCTCAGAGATAAGCTGCCACCATTCTAGCGAGTCTTTCACTCTGTATTTTTACAGTCTCTGTACATTTCTTTCATTAATAGAAATCATGTATTACTGTATATCTCTGTGTATATGGTTGCATCTCTGATATATTTCTGTTATATTACTGGATGTACGCAATATCTCTGTGTATTTCTTTATTATATCTCCTCTCTCATTTCGTGCCGAAAATAATCCGGATCACCGCGTCCTCTCATGCAATATTTGTATCTGAAAAATCATAAGTGCTTTTGAAATCTATAATTACCTTCCCCGACAATGGTGCCAAAATGTTGGTCACTATAATTGCTTATTTAACTAAACAATCAAGTGCTACATAAATTGTCAACCCAGGGAAGTCTGTTTATTTCAAAGGTAACCACGCACTATATATGCTCAATCTCAAAAGAAACCTAGAGTTGTAGTAAAAACATAGTAATCACACTTTTCCTTGAACAACTAAAGTTCTAACTTGAATTACAGGAAAGAAATCTACCTATTGCAGAGTTCAATGTTTAAAGAAATAATTGTCCAAAGAATCCCGGATTACATTAAGGAAATAAAAAACTAGAAAGGAAATCTTTCAAGACACTGCAAAAGGAAAGACCAACTATTCTATAACCAGAGAACAGGACCCTATTCCCAAAGCAGGAATCTTCAACACCTGTTTCCGATCACCACATTTTTATGAACTCATTGCTAGTTGAAATGATGGACACACACTGAAGACTAACTACCTCTAATGGAGAACAAGACCCTAATCCCCAAGCAAGAATCTTCAACACCTGTTTCCGATTAGCACACTTTCATGAACTCATTACTAATTGAAATAATTGACATGCACTGAAGGCTAACTATCTCAAACAGAGAATAGGACCCTAATCCCCAAGCAAGAATCTTCAGCACCTGTCCCTGATTATCAAGCTTTCATAAATTCACCAAACATGATTGCTAACTAAAAATGATTAACAGTTACCCAAGCATGAATCATATGAAAACAATGTAACATTAAGTAAAGTAGAGTTTCAGCAAGACAGAGTTCAGTAAAGTAGTGTTTCAACAAAACAGAGTTCAATAAAGTAGTGTTTTAGCAAAATAGAATTTAATCAAGGCATGAACAGAAATAACACTAACACACTATAAAGATAATGGGTGAATCTTGTGAAGAAGGTGGGCCCTCCCTTCTCACAAGATTCCCCTGAAACGAAAGGAACTAGAGAGAAATGCTCAGAATAGTCTTTTATTCATCTGTCAAGTGTATCATATTACAATCTGAAGTAAAATACGTCCTTCTCTGTAAATATTTTATTAACTAAAGTAGAAGGTCCTCTCTAATGATGATTTCCTCTTATTTAAAGAGGAGAATCCCCTCGATACAATTTGATCATCAAATTACAATTGCACATATGAATCCCATTCTTAGTCATATCCGATTTCTATACTAGAATAGGGTATCCTAGTCTCCCATAATAGAATGCTATTACAAGTGCTGAATGAGGTGTTTCTGTTATGGCTGCAGTAACAACTTCTTTATTTGTCTTCTTGTTACTATTGTTGTATGTTATTTCAACATCACAAATCGTGGGTTGTTTCAGCCACGGGATTTGCATTCTGACTGTTTCAACAACTTGGTCTCAGGCAGCAGTGATGGTTAATGCTAGCTCAAGGTGCGGCTGTCGTGGTCAATGTAACAGTTTTGTGTTGTTGTTTCAGCATCGTAGACCGCGGACTATGTAACAACTTCTTCTGTGTGAGTTGTTGTTTCAGCATCATTGACCACGAACTGTGTAACAACCTCTTCTGTGTGAGTTGTTGTTTCAGCATCGTTGACCACAGAGAGTGTAGCAGTTGTTGTTTCAGCATCGTAGACCACGGAGAGTGTAACAACTTCTTTTGTGTGAGTTGTTGTTTCAGCATCGTAGTCCACAAACTGTTTCAGCCATAGGGTTTGCATTCTTTAACTGTTTCAGCAACAGGCCTCAATGCTAATCTTCAGTTCGAACTATTTCAACACTTATACATTTCTGATCAATGGTTAAGTATGAGAGTAATGTAAAATTATATGAAAAACAGATTAAACATATAGTAAAAAGAAGAGACGTTGTATACCTTTGGAAAGATAGGGTAAAGTGATAATGTGAGTTTAAATGTGAGTGAAACAAGGGTGTAATGGTGGCAAAAAGTGTGGGCAAAAAGGTACATTGTAGGTTCCTAACAGTTTGAAGATATGGAAGAAAGTCTAAAAGGCCCAAGTTTAGTAGAGCATTTAGCTACAAATTTTGAGATTTTAAATAAGTTTAAGATAGTGAAGGTCAACATGCCAACCATGTCCTATGCTACATGCATTGAATTGGAAATTTTAATCAAAGAAATGATGGATTATGAAATCCCCTCCGATCTGCAATGGAAAGAAATCGTACACTTGGGTAAAACAAAGTGCAACGTCCCTGGAGCCAACAAGTGATCTCCAGGTGTCACCAGTCTTGCAGAACTTGTTAGAAAAATAGGACCATGGAGAAATAAAATAAAACAAATGTGGAAACAAAACACAAAAGATACACAATACAATAGAGACAGATTTATGTGGTTCATCCAATGTGGGCTACATCCACCAGAGAAATTGGCAGGTACTTCCTTTATTATTATCTAGCATATGAAGGGATACAACCTAAAACAAACCCGCTGTAACTTCCTCTTCTTTCTCTCACAGTCTCCTATCTCAAAATACAATATTCACCATCAACCATAGCCGCAATACATTTCCCTCATAAAAGAGGGTTGCCTTCTAGGGAAAAAAACCCTAACATAATCTCTACCGTTAGATCTGTGACCTTATAATGAAAAGTATAGATTTACAATGAAATTACAATATACATTTAGAAGGAAAATTTTCCTTCGGGGGCTTCGCCCCTGAATCCCCGCTTGCCCCTAGACCCCCCAGCTGGGGGGATATCCCCCCCGGACCCTGCAGAGGGGGTACCCCCCCTCTGCACTCCCCTTCGTGGAAGAGTGTACATAATTCTAGTGTGTAAATACTTCATGGGGTATAAACACGGCTTTAATTAAAATACCTCTGAATCAGGAAGATAATCAGGCTCCACAACCAACAGAACCGATAGGAGCTCAGAACGAGACAGATCATGCAGAAGAAGTCGAGCAGTCAGAGAAATTGTTCATGATTTTAAAACATTTTCTTTTTTCTAATTATTGTAAATCGTTTCATATATCCGAAACTGTCAGTAAAAACTGTTATAGAAGTTGAAACATTTCGCTTTCAGTTGGTTTTTATTCAGATTGTATAAGTATTGAAAGATGAGAAGTAACTAATGTTGGTGGAAGTGCAAGAGCACCTTCTGGTTTTATCAAACTCTGTTTGTAATTTTTCTAAATCTGAATTGAATACAAATGCAAAAGATCTTGAAGTTTCTACGAAAAGATTCTAACGGGTGGTGATATGAGCTTTGTTTTCTTTCATTGTATGTATTTCCTGTAACTTGTCATTTCATTTACATTTTCTTCTGTTTAAATTGGAGAGTTTAAAGGCCCAGAATTCATCTTGTGATGCTCTCAGCCTAAGCAATTTAGACTGTGTATATTTCTTCTTAACCAATTCAGAATTCATTCCTGTAATTCTTTGATGCAGTTATTTGTTTCTTCTTTCCTCTTACCACTTTAATTTATTTTAAGTTACAACTCAGATTCATTGCCTCATTTAGCCTTTATCCTCTAGAGAGTTCTATTAGTTGATCATTGTTTTCATTCAATTTTAGAATTTTGACTCCATAGCCCTATGTGTCCCTCCTCTTCTTGGCCAACAAACTTTATTAAAACCCCCAAAACAAACCAAATGTAGCCACCAATTTCCAAATAATATCAAGCGAAATGAGATATCCCTCTCTAAGTTGAGTAGGCTAGTGCCTCAACTCTAAAGCTGGTTGAAATAGTTACCTCTGTCGTTTGTCTATTCAACTGGACAGATTTACAAAGTGCTAACATTCTGGCACCGTTGTCGGGGACGAAATTGAAAAATCTTCCCTGGGAAAATGACTTAAAGCTTCAGTTTGATCCCTGAGTGTGACAGTGGATCAGATACCTCGTTGACTGAGATTAGTTTTACCCTAGTGACTCTATTAATCAGAGACCAGTTGTGCCACTTTGTGTGAGACAGAAGTCCTGGCTCCTAAGAAAATCCACACCAGGAGAAACCCAGACCCCGAACCTGCAACCCTGTCTCTAGCCCTGAAAAACTTGGACGAAAAAGAAGAGAAAAGAAAACAACCGATGTGATGCATCTAGACTGTTATCTGTCTTTACCCAAAGACGGATTAACCAGTATCAAAGACCTTGAGTTTGATCTAAAGTTTGAACAATCCCTATTCAGAACTAAATCTGAATCTCGTTTTAATGAAACCCTCTTCGACGAAAGGAAATTTCAGGATTGGGTTTTAGATGCATTTGCCAAACTTGTAGTAACCCCTGCTCGAAACCAAACACCACTATGACCCCTCACAACAGCCATGTGTTGGCTTACTGAGAGGGGGGGTGAATCAGTAATAGCGTAATTCTAATCATTTTTCTTCAAATGTTATATCAATGTAGAATTATTATCCAATAATGAGTAGTAAGAAATAAACAATCACACAGATACACAGTACACCAGTGTTTTACGTGGAAACTGAAATTGGGAGAAAACCACGAAATTCTTTTTCTTATATGTCTTGAAGAATTACATTCATTGGAAGCACCAACTTCCTTTATTTTCCAGTTGCAACTGGAAGGAGGCTCCAACACCCTAGTTTCTTAGGCTACAACCCGAGGGAATCTCCAACTCCCCAATTCTCTGGCTACAACCAGAAGGAGGCTACAACCCCCTATGTTATCTGGCTACAATCGGAAGGTGGCTACAACCACATGTCCTTGCCCCATCCTGCCACCCTGAAGTAGAAGTAGAATGATGTAACCACTGCCACATTATCACTGTGAGATATATCGTTGTAAACTTGAACCAATAAATCTGAACCATGCATCAACCATGCATCAACCTATACCTCAACCTGTAATCAACCTGTACCATAAACAAATGCATCAACCATGCACCAACCTGTACCAAACAACCTATACCATACCTGTACCTTAACCAAAATCCCTCATCAATTTCATCATCCAAATATGATTTGTAACTCTTTAATAGACTTGGTGTATATGATCACATTCCTGCAAACATTCCTTAACTTTGACAACAAGAGACTAGCATCTTCATCAAACTTCTCACATGACTAGTTTTTGGATTAGTCAACAATCCTAGCTTGAAATGATGATAACTTTGTACCTGTAGTGAATGAAGATCTGAAACTAATATACAATTTTCTTTAGTTTTTTTTATGCAATTCCTCCAAGTTTCACTACTTGTAACCTCACATAAAAGGAGTTATAGCAAAAATGGCATACCTTGTTGAAATCTGGCTTATTCTAGAGAGCGACCTTGTAGAGCATGCTCCACACAAAATATTTGTTGAATCCATATGAAACTATTACATAGAATACTACAGACTGTATGCTAACCAACACATTTTGTTTCAATGAATTTGGATCTGTTATGAAGAAGTTATGACGTTTTTACCCGAAACACTTGTTTTTTACTAGTTTCAGGACTAGCCACAAACCCTATTTTCCACATAGTGTAACTCCAAAAATACAACGACCCACAAGATAAATTGTTTACCATAGATACTTGGATATGTTTCCTCAATGGCATAGAAATTTCAAGGTCTGAATCATTATAGAAAAAACGTTATGTCGAAAATGGTGAGATGACCTGAAAAAAACATACCTTAGAAAGCACCATCAAAAAAATTTATCCTTCCTTGCATTTCGGCCTTCTTTTATTCACCTTCCCTCATAATTTCAGATTATATATCCTTATTTACCTCATATACCTATAGATATTCAATATTCTCAAGTGTGATTAAAATTAGAGAGCCTTGCCTCTTATTTATACTCCAAGTAGCTTCCTTAAAAACATCTTCTAGGTCACTTGGCCCCACTTTCCTTATTTTAGGGTTAACTCACTTCTAATTTCTTCATTAAATTTATTATTGAAACAATTTATTTTTTATTCACTTTTAATTTTAGTACACTCATCATTTCACTTTATTATTTACCTTTCAAAATCCCTTAAACCACTTTG
The DNA here is from genome assembly GCA_032191745.1 of Picea mariana. Taxonomy (NCBI): domain Eukaryota; kingdom Viridiplantae; phylum Streptophyta; class Pinopsida; order Pinales; family Pinaceae; genus Picea; species Picea mariana. The sequence goes on from JASDQU010101535.1 coordinate 146,951, forward strand.
ACTACTTTGACCTTTTGGGGCTCCTAGATGACATGTGAGGGTCCTCCAACTTCATAATGCCGTAACTGTCAAACCATGAGGAGTTATGTGACGTTCCACATAACCCTAGAAATGGCATGACATGTACTATCCATATAGAATAGTATTATCTAAAAATATATTATAGCTCATACTGTTATCCATAAAGCAAACTTGGGTCCATTACCCAAACCTGGGGTCTCCAACTTCTCATGGCCATAACTCTCTAACCCTTGAGGAGTTATGTGACGTTCCACATACCACCAGAAATGGAATGACAAGGAATATCCATATTGGATATTTTACCTGACAAATTCATTGTCCTTCATTTCATTATTCCATAATTAAGCATGGATTCTCTTACTCCACAAAGCGTCTTCCCGTGAGAGCTTTCACCATAAGGGGACCAATTTGGAGTTCATCCATCTTTACTTCTTATCAACCATGACAAGACAATAATGAGTCATAATTACATCAAACAATATTGGGTCCATTACCCAAACCTTTGTGCTGTGGGGATTTCTTCAAGGGTTGACATCAATGACAACCAACTTTAATCAACAATGTCCCCCTTTGGCATTGATGGCAACACTTTGATGCAATACTGAAATCATATCACTCATGCTCCCCCTGGAACCATGACTCTATCCTCTATATATGATAAATTTGTCTTTGTCCAATGCATCTGATAAATATGCTCCCCGTGGAACCATGCCTCTGTCTTTTGCATCTGATAAATATCTCCCCCTTTGTCATCAATGACAAAGGTATCTTTCCATACAGGGATGCTCCCCTTGACTAAATTGTCCTCTTATGGTGTTTCCTCGTGTAAATATAAGACATATAAAAAAGAATTCATTTTGGAGTAGAAATAACTCCAAGTCTTTGGTGAAGATATTCAAAATCTTCCCGTGGAAGTGGTTTTGTAAAGATATCTGCCACTTGTTCTTTTGTGCCCACATACTCAACTCTGATATTATTTTTTGCAACCTTCTCCTGTAGAAAATGATACTTGATTGGAATGTGCTTCATCTTGGAGTGCATCACCGGGTTTTTCGAGATACTGATGGTGCTTGTATTATCACAATAGATTGGAATGGGCTCATCATACTCAACCTGTATATCTGTCAGAGTTTGTTTTATCCAAAGAACCTGTGTACAACATGATGCTGCTGCAATATACTCTTCCTTGGCTGTAGATAAAGATATTGATGATTGTTTCTTTCTTAGCCATGATACTAAACACTCACCCAAGTAGAACATTGCTCCACTGGTGCTTCGTCGGTCATCAATACAACCTGCCCAATCTGCAACTGTGTAGGCAATAAGTGATAGATACTTTCCTTTTGGATACCATAATCCAAACTCTTATGTTCCTTTGAGATATCTAAAAATCCTCTTCACTTCTAATACATGTGATTCCTTTGGTGCTTATTGAAATCATGCCACTTGTCCAACTACCTGCATTACATCTGGTTTGGATGTTGTCAGATATAGTAGGCTTCCAATCATTGACCTATATTTCCTTTGATTTGTAGACTTCGAATCATCATCTTTGCTCAACTTACAACTGGTTTGCATGGGAGTGATAACTGGTTTGCAATCTTCCATTCTGAACCACTTTAGAATTTCTCTAATATACTTGGTTTGAGAAATAAAAATTCCTTGGTTGCTTTGACTTATCTGAAGTTCCATAAAGAAGGATAGTTCTCCAAGCAATGACATTTCAAATTCATTCTGCATATCTTTTGCAAATTTCTGGCTTATCCTGTCATCATCACTACAAAAAATAATATCATCAACATAAAATTCAATTAATTAAATATTACCTTGACTTACTTTGATGTATAGGTTGTTGTCTGCACTTCCTTTTCTGAACCCTGCCTACTGTAGATAGTTATCCAGTCTGGAGTACCATGCTCTAGGAGCCTGTTTTAGACCATACAGGGCCTTCTTTAATTTACACACATAATTTGTGTTCTCTGATAGTTGAAATCCTTCTGTATGTTCAATGTAGACTTCTTCTTCAAGTTCCCCATTCAGAAAAGATGATTTTACGTCCATCTAATACACTTTAATATTTTTGGAGCATACATAAGATAAAAGAAAACGGATTGCTTTCATTCTAGAAACTGGGGCAAATGTCTCTTCAAAGTCAATTCCTTCAATCTGTGCATATGTTGGATTACTGAGAGGGGGGGTGAATTAGTAATAACGTAATTATAATCCTTTTTCTTCAAATGTTATATCAATGTAGAATTATTACCCAATAATGAGCAGTAATAAATAAACAATCACACACATGCACAGTACACCAGTGTTTTATGTGGAAACCCAAATCGGGAGAAAACCACAAAATTATTTTTCTTATATGTATTGAAGAATTACATTCATTGGAAGCACCAACTTCCTTTGTTTTCCAGCTACAACTGGAAGGAGGCTCCAACCTCCTAGTTTCTCAGGCTACAACTTGAGGGAAGCTCCAACTCCCCAAATCTCTGGCTACAACCAGAAGGAGGTTACAACCCCCATTGTTCTCCAGCTACAACTGGAAGGTGGCTACAACCACCTATCCTTGCCCCGTCTTGCCACCCTGAAGTAGAAGTAGAATGATGGAACCACTGTCACACTATCACTGTGAGATATACTGCTGTAAACCTGTACCAATAAGTCTGAACCATGCATCAACCTGTACCTCAACCTGTAATCAACCTGTAATCAACCTGTACCATAAACAAGTGCATCAAACATGCACCAACCTGTAATCAACATGTACCTTAAACAAGTGCATCAACCATGCACCAACCTGTACCATAACCAAGTGCATACCAATCATGTGTCAACTACTCATCAACTATGACTCATCAATATGTACCAACATCATCAACTATACACCTCATATATGTGCACCAACTTATCAACTACTTGTCTCAACCATGTACTCAACATGTACCTCAACCAAAAGCCCTCATCAATTTCATCATCCAAATCTGATTTGTAGCTCTATGATAGACCTGGTGTATATGATCACATTCCTGCAAACCTTCCTTAAATTTTAAAAACAAGAGACTAGCATTTTCATCAAACTTTTATGTAGTCTCACACGCCTAGTTTTGGATTAGTCAACAACCCTAACTTGAAGTAATCATAACTTTGAACCTGTAATGTATAAATATCTAAAACTGATACACAATTTTCTTCAGTGTGTTTTATGCAATTCCTCCAAGTGGCACTACTTGGAACCTCTCAGAAAAGGAGTTATAGCAAAAATGGCATACCTTGCTGAATTCTGGCTTATTCTAGAGAGCGACCTTGTAGAGCGTGCCCCGCACAAAATATTTGATGAAATGATCTAAAACTGTTACACAAAATACTACAGACTATACCCTAACCAACACATTTGGTCTCACTGATTTTGGATCTGTTATGAAGAAGTTATGACTGGCCACAAAACCTTATTTTCCACAGAGTGTAACTCCCAAAATACAACGACCCACAAGTTGAATTTTTAACCACAGATACTTGGATATGTTGTCTCAATTGCATAGAAATTTCAGATCTGAATCATTATAGAAAAAATGTTATAGCAAAAATGGTGAGATGACCTAAAAATAACATACCTTAGAAAGCACCATCAAAAGAATTTATCCTTCCTTGCTTTTCGGCCTTCTTTTCTTCACTTTCCTCAGAATTTCGGCTTAGATATCATTTGTATACCTCAGACACCTATAGATATTCAATATTCTAAAGTGTTATTCAAATGAGAGAGCCTTGCCTCTTATTTATACTCTCCAAGTAGCTTCCTTAAAAACATCTTCTAGGTCACTTGGCCCCACTTTCCTTATTTTAGGGTTGGGTCCACTTCTAATTTCTCCATTAAAATTATTATTGAAATCATTTATTTTGTACTCACTTTGAATTATAATACACTCATCACTTTAATTTATTATTTACCTTTTAAAATCTCTTAAACCACTTTGATTACTTTGACGTTTTGGGGCTTCTAGATGACATATGAGGGTCCTCCAACTTCGTAAGGCCATAACTCTCAAACAATGAGGAGTTATGTGATGTTCTACATACCACTAAAAATGGCATGACATGTACTATCCATATNAATAGTATTATCTGAAAATATATCATAACTCATACCGTTACCCATCAAACAAACTTGGGTCCATTACCCAAACCTGGGGTCTCCAACTTCTCGTGGCCATAACTCTCTAACCGTGAGGAATTATGTAACATTCCACATACCACCGGAAATGACATGACAAGAACTATCCATATAGGATATTTTCCCTAACAAATTCACTTTCCTTCATCTCATTATTCCCCAATTAAGCATGGGTTCTCTTAATCCACAAAGCATTTTCCCGTGAGGGCTTTCACAATAAGGGGACCACTTTGGAGTTCATCCATATTTACTTCTTATCAACCGTGACAAAACAATAATGATTCATATTTACATCAAACACTATTGGGTCCATTACCCAAACCTTTGTGCTACGAGTATTTCTTCAAGGGTTGACATCAATGACAACCAACCTTAATCAACAACACATCCTTTACATACCAATCTAGCATTGTTCCTCATAACCTATCCATATTCATTCAATTTATTCATGAAGACCCACTTTGTGCGGATCACATTCTTATTCTTTGGTCTTGGAACCAGTTCCCAAGTGTCATTTTTCTCTATTTGATCCAATTCTT
>JASDQU010101535.1:151734-163447 GCA_032191745.1 Picea mariana
CATTATTCCCCAATTAAGCATGGGTTCTCTTAATCCACAAAGCATTTTCCCGTGAGGGCTTTCACAATAAGGGGACCACTTTGGAGTTCATCCATATTTACTTCTTATCAACCGTGACAAAACAATAATGAGTCATATTTACATCAAACACTATTGGGTCCATTACCCAAACCTTTGTGCTACGAGTATTTCTTCAAGGGTTGACATCAATGAAAACCAACCTTAATCAACAACACATCCTTTACATACCAATCTAGCATTGTTCCTCATAACCTATCCATATTCATTCAATTTATTCATGAAGACCCACTTTGTGCGGATCACATTCTTATTCTTTGGTCTTGGAACCAGTTCCCAAGTGTCATTTTTCTCTATTTGATCCAATTCTTCATTCATGGCCTTATTCCAAAATCCATCCTTGTTGGCTTCTTCAAAATAGTTTGGTTCAATTGTAGATAAGAGTGCTAGGTGTGTTTGTTCTAGTGAACGAATTTTTCTTCTAGTCTCAACTCCTACATCTTTGTTTCCAATAATCTGATCTGAAGGATGATTCTTCTGTACTCGTTTGCTAGGTGTCTTTGGATATACTTGTTGAACTTGCTCTTCTATTTCTGTCGGATTCTCTTCATCTTCCTCTTCTACTTCATCTTCTTCTTCTTCTTCGAAAATTTGTTCCATTGATTTGTTTTCTTCTTCCTTTGATTCTGGTCTGCTTGTTTCATCAATTGTTACATTGATGCTTTCCACAACTTTTTTTAATCTTAGATTGTAACACTTGTATGATTTCCTTGTACTTGAGTAACCAACAAGTATTCCTTTGTCCAGACAAGAGTCAAACTTTCCCATTTTTCCATCTTTTCTTTTGATGTAGCATTTGCTTCGAAAAACTCTTAAGTGCTTCACATTTGCTAGTCTTCCTTTCCATAGCTCTTGGGGAGTTTTATTAGTGTTGTTTCTGAGCATTACTCTGTTTTGAATGTGAACTATTGTATGCACTTCCTGTGTCCAAAATATATCTATCAATTTGGAATTCATTATCATTGTTCAAGCCATTCCCTGTACTATCCTGTTCTTTCTTTCAACAACTCCATTCTGCTGAGGTGTCCTAGCAATGGAGAATTACCTTTTTATTCCATGACTGCTACAGTAGTCCATAAATTCCTTTGAAGTGAACTCTCCTCCATTATCAGATCTCAAGCATTTGATTCTTGAATCCATCTCATTTTCAACCATTTCCTTGTAGATCTTGAAGTTTTCAAAATCTTTTGACTTGTTCTTGAGAAAGAAAATGTTAGGGTCCTAACTCGCACATAGGTAAATCAATATATTCAGATATAATAAAGGTCAATATTAATAAGGACTTTTAATAAAGTAGAATAAGGCAGATGTAAAAACACCTAATAGAATCTTCCACTTCTAGAAGGATCTTCCTCTAGATGCTTCTCTTAATAGACACATTTAGTATAAATAAGGGTCGAGGGTATGAAAACCCTAGCTTGGAGATTATTGTAACAGATCACTGCTCCACTGGAGGTTGCCCCCTTGAAGAGGACCATGAACATTGCTTTCTGAATCAAAGTGCTAATTCTGTTGTTTTTCTTGTATCATTTTTTTGTTATTGTGGAGATTATGCTAGTTATATTACTGTTATTATGCCATTTCTAGCATTTTATTTATGTTCTGCATACTTTTTATAACTGGTATATTACAAATGGTATCAGAGCACTTTCCTTGGTAGAAATTGTGGGAAATTATTTTTAGGGTAGAGACGTATTCCAGCGTCTTTAAGCCATAGAGATCTGTCATTACACATATAAACCCGCATTTGAGGGATTCATACACGCAGGAAATACAAGTGGTTCTTAAGCACACATCTGTTGGCCACCCTTGTAACCCCCGTTGGTACCCCTTCGAGTGGTAGCGCATCAAACAACACCTATGTATGGATCAGCCTAGATTTCCTGAAGCCCTCTTTAGATAAACCGATCAGCCGCCTGACTGCTATATTGCCACTGAGAACAACACTCGGGAAGATACTCTCTAGTACCTGGGTAGTCAGATAGTATAGCTAATGGTACAGTCTATCCTCCTTAGTTAGTTCCCTGAGATATTGAGTCGAGTACTATTGTTGGACCCCACATGTATATCAGAGAGCTATAGCATAGGGAAAACCCTTGTCTATAGAACCCTTGAATACCTAACCCTTAGGGGACAAAAACATAAACAAATTAAAATAGACAAGATCTATTGTCGCGCAACTGTGTTCAGGTTGCCAAATCACTACAATTTTCTTACTAGTTAATCATTTGGGGATTTCATCGCTACAGTATTCTTTAGACCAGAGTATAATTCCACAGGTGTAAAAAAAAAAAAAAAAGTCTGGAAATTTTTCACCATTATTTGAGACCTATTCCATTGGATTCATCTCTTCGCCCTTATCACATTCATCCATATCATTTTTCAACAATTTTTTTACCCCGCCCACCCCTTTTCAGTTCACCCATCCTCATGGCCCATACCCATAGCCAAGACCTGGAAGCTCGCTTCAACACCTTGCAATTTTGTCTCCTCGAAACCCAAAAAGAAGTGAAACAACTCAGTGCCAATGTTGCCTCCATTAATACAACCATGTAGTCCTCAAAGGAGGAAGTCAAACAAGAACTGACCACCCATCTTGAATCTGTCTTTGCCTGACTCTGCACCAAACTGAACATCCCTACAGATGACCCTTTCTCTGACGCACCTCCAAAGACTGAAGGTGAACATTCCTCCTATTCCCATACCTTTCAGCCCCATCACTTTCAACGTGACCTACGCCTTCTGCAGGTGGATGTGACCAAATTTGATGGCTCGGACCCCACTGGTTGNGAAATGTCCTCTGTTGAAAGTTGAAAAGTGGATAAAGGTGGAAATGGAGAAAAACTTCCCGTCAAGGGTATATTGCTTGGACCCAATTTGTGACTGAGCTTTATGAATTCTTTGACACTGACACTAACCATTTGGGCCATTTGATAAAGTTGAAACAATCAGGAACAATAGAAGAATTGCTAGCTACCTTTGAGCACCTGGCTTTTCAAACAGAGCGCATGACTGATGCTTTCTTTCGAGAGTGTTTTATCAGTGGCCTCAAGGATGAGAGTCGGGCCCATGTCCTCATGGCTCAACCCTCGAGTTGGGTGGAGGCTACTAAAAGAGATAAAGAAGCACAAGAGGTTGTATCCTCTCAAAACTGAAAACCCTCCTTTATCCCTCACCCTAAACCCGTAAATCCCACTACTCCCTCCGCCCCATTAAAGATCCAAAAATTGACCAAGGATGAAATGGTTGAATACCAACTCAAAGGCCTTTGTTATAATTGTGATGACAAATATTTTACGGGCCACAAGTGTAAGGAACAAAAACTTTTTATGGCCATCTCTGAGGATATTTCGGAAGAGGATGTTGAAACTCCCCTTGTGTCTGAGTCACCTGAAATTACTGACATAACCCCTCCCTCAGACCCTCCTGAAGTGAAACCGGTCATTTCCCTCAATGCACTCACTCTCTTCTCCACTCCCCAAACCCTCAAGTTAATCGGTTACATCAAGCATCGAAAGGTCATCATTCTGGTTGATAGTGGAAGCACCCATAATTTTATTCATCGCCACATTTCCCAAGAAACTAATTGCTACATCCATACCGTCAACAATGTCAAAATCATGATTGTTAATGGTGGTTCCATGAAATGTGGAGGGCGCTGTGAAAATGTACGTCTCCAAATCGATGACTACCACCTAAAATCCCATATGTTTGCTATCGACATGGGAAGTTGTGAAATTGTGTTGGATACAAACTAGCTAAGGACTTTGGGTCCCATTCTCATGGATTTTAATACATTAACCATGCAATTTGACTAGGAAGGCCACCAATATAAATTCCAAGGCATCACTGCTGGTTCACCTGAGGTCATTAGTTCCCATTGCATGGAAAAGATGCTCAAAAAGGTCATTCTGGTGTCATTGCCCAACTCCATGCCATACAAGCAATAGAGACACCCCCGGTGCTGCAAGACCTCCAAGCCCTCCTTTATAAACATCAAATGGTATTTCCACTCCCCAAGGACTCCTTCCTTCCCGTGGTGTTCATGATCATTCCATTCCCCTTGTACCCGGAAGCCTGCCTCCCAATATTTATCTGTATCACCACCCCTTGTCACAAAAAAATGAAATTGAGAAAATGGTCCAAGAACTCCTTAATGCAGGCGTTGTCTGCCCTAGTACGATCCCTTACTCTTCTCATGTAGTCATGGTCCTAAAGAAAGAAGGTTCTTGGAGAATGTGTCCTGACTTCCGTGCCCTCAACAAACTGACCATTAAAGACAAATTTCTTTTTCCTGTCATTGATGACCTCGTGGATGAATTGATTTGTGCCTAATTTTTTACTAAACTTGATCTTCGCTTGGGCTATCACCGGATATGTATGAAAGAGGTAGACATTCCCAAGATGGCCTTTTGAACTCATGAGGGCCACTATGAGTTTTTGTTCATGGCCTTTGGCTTGTGTAATGCCCCCTCCACCTTCCAAAGCCTCATGAATCATGTCTTCCATCCCTTTCTCTGTCATTTTGTCTTATTTTTCTTTGATGATATCCTCATCTATAGAAAAACCTGGACAAACCATCTTACTCATGTGGATCGAGTTCTCCATCTACTCTCTCAGCACCAACTTTTCCTGAAACAATCTAAATGTTCTTTTGGTGCCTCATAAGTAGAATACTTGGGTCATCTGGTTGGAAAGGATGGCATTAGGGTGGATCCGAAAAAGATTGAAGCTATGCAAGACTAGCCGCACCCAAAGACTCTCAAAAGCTTGCGTGGATTTCTAGGCTTAACGGGGTATTATCACAAGTTTGTTAAGAATCATGGAAAGATTGCAACACCTCTCACTGCTCTCCTAAAAAATAACTCTTTCACTTGGACTCCAGCCACTGCTCAAGCTTTTCAAACCTTGAAGACGACCATGTGCACCACTCAGGTTCTGGCCCTTCCTAATTTCACAAAGACCTTTGTGTTGGAATGTGATGCCTCAGGGAAAGAAATCGGTGTTGTCCTTATGCAAGAAGGTAAACCTTTGGCCTTCACCAACAAGAAAATATCTGAAAGGAATCTGGGCAAACCCATCTATGAAAAGGAAATGTTGGTTATTCTACATGCCATTGATCTGTGGCACCCTTATCTCTTGGGGCAACGTTTCCAAATTAAGAAAGACCATCAAAGCCTCAAGTATTTTCTGGAACAACACATTTCATCCCTGGAGAAACAAAAATGGGTGACTAAGCTCTTTGGGTATGATTATGAGATCATTTACAAGAAGGGAAAAGACAATGTGGTGGTAGATGCACTGTCCCAAAAATATGAAGAAGAAGGATCCCTTTTTTCAATTTCCTTCATTGTACCAGATTGGCTCCAAGTTGTTCACCAGGAATGGATACAAGATCCCAAAAGTTTGCATATGATCCAGCAATTGCAGGCAAATGTTCCAGCTCTCCCAGGGTACTCATGGCTCCAGGATGAGCTTCAATACAAAGGCCGTTTGTATTTAAGTAAACAATGAAAGCTTAAATCCACGGTACTTTATGAGCTTCATGCTACACCCACAATGGGGCACTCCGAGTTCACCAAAACCTATGATAGGGTCAAACGTTATTTTTTCTGGGATGGTATGAAACAGGACATACGTAATTTTGTCACTGAATGTGAAGTGCGTCAATGCAACAAGGGAGAAACAGTCAAATCTCTGGACACACTACAACCGCTTCCGATTCCACCTGTTATTTGGAAGGATATCTCTATGGACTTTATTACCATCTTACCCAAATCGGGAAATAAATTAGTCATAATGGTGGTTGTGGATCTCCTTTCCAAGTATGCTCATTTCTGCGCTCTTCAACACCCATTTACTGCATCCACGGTGGCTCAAATTTTCATGGACCAGGTCTTCAAGCTTCATGGCATGCTACACTCTATTGTTTCTGATCGTGACCCAAATTTCATAAGCAATTTTTGGCAAGAACTGTTTAAGCTAGAGGGCACCCAATTGCATCTCAGCACAACTTATCATCCCTAGACTGATGGTCAAACAGAAGTTGTCAACAAGTGTTTGGAAATATATCTGAGGTGTTTTTCCTATGAAAAGAAAAATCAGTGGGCTCAATGGTTACCCCTAGCTGAATGGTGGTACACCACTTCCTACCATACAACTACATGCATGACTCCTTTTGAAGCGGTATATGAACAAAATCCACCTTCAGTTCTCTCATAATTATTGGGTACCTCGAAGGTCCAGGCAGTTGACCAAACACTTACAATTCAAGAGGATATCCTTCGTACCCTTCAAGAGAACTTGGTCATGGCACAGAATCGCATGAAGCAACAAGCAGATCAAGGTTGCTCTGAATGTCAATTTGTAGAAGGGAATTAGGTGTTTTTGCGATTGCAACCATACAAGCAAACTTCCCTCCAGGCCGAGCATTGTCAGAAGCTAGTGCCAAAATTTTATGGTCCTTATACAGTTCTCAAGCATGTGGGACAAGTCGCATATTAGTTAGCTCTGCCCAGTCAGTCAAAGCTACATCCTGTTTTTCATGTTTCGTGCTTAAATAAGGAGATTGGAACTAGGTGCAAAATTCAAACCAACCTTCCCAAGTTAGCTGAAGAAGGATCCATTTGGCTATAGACAGAAGCATTTTTGGACCAGCGTGAGTGTCTCCTGCATCAGAGAACCATCAAGGAAGTGCTAGTCCAGTGGACAGATACAACTCTAATAGATGCCACTTGGGAACCAACTACCATTCTGCAACAATTTCCACATCTCAAGCCTTGAGGACAAGGTTGTTTTTAAGGGGGCGGACATGTTAGGGTCCTAACCCGCACATAGGTAGATCAATATATTCAGATGTAATAAAGGTCAATATTAATAAGGCCTTTCAATAAAATAGAATAAGGTGGATGTAAGAAGACCTAATAGAAACTTCTGCTTCTAGAAGGATCTTCCTCTAGATTCTTCTTTTGATAGACATATTTAGTATAAATAAGGGTCGAGGGTATGAAAACCCTAGCTTGGAGATTATTGTAACAGAGCGTTGCTCGATTGGAGGTTGCCCCCTTGAAGAGGCCCATGAACATTTCTTTCTGAATCAAAGTTTTATTTCTGTTGTTGTTCTTATATCATTTCTGTGTTATTGTGGAGATTATGGTGGTTATATTACTGTTATTCTGCCATTTCAAGCATTTTATTTATGTTTTGCATACTTTTTATAACTAGTATATTATAGAAAACTGTAGTCATTCTTGTATAATCATCAAATAATAACATAAAGTATCTCTCACCTTTTAAGCCCTTTGTTGTAGTTGGTCCAACTAGATCAATATGCACAATTTCCAGTGGTCTTGTTGTTGAATATTCTTTTGATTTGAACCCGGTCTTTGTTTGCTTTCCTTGTTGACAATGCTTGCATAAAGTATTGATTGGTTTCGTGATCTGGGGAATTTCTCTGACTACTTCTCTTTTGCTGACTTTGACAAGGTTATCAAAATGCATGTGACCCATTCCTCTATTCCATAGCCAACTTTCATCTTCCTTTCCTAGAAAACACTTTTCATTTCCAATTTCACTTAACACATACATGTTGTTTGAAGTTCTTGCAGCTGTACCGACCAATTTCCCTGAAACTTCTTTTCTTATATCACACTTTTGTGAATCGAAAGTAACTTTATGACCTTGCTCACACATTTGACTCACACTTAGAAGATTATGTTTCATATCATCTACCAGTAGAACGTTTTGTGCCTTTTCATTCTTGTTCCCAATTCGGACTGTGCCTTCTCCAATGATTTTGGATGAATTATCATTTCTTAAGGAGACTGATCCATTTCTTTCCTTTCGTAATGTAATAATTTTTTCTTTATCACCTGTCATGTGTTTTGAAAACCCACTATCAACATACCAACCGTGTTTCTTCTTCTTAGTTGTTAGAGAAATTGTGCATTATTTATTGCTATATTGATCTTGCTTTCTTATCCATGTCATTTTCTGAGGTTCCTGTCTGTGACTGTTGTTATTTTGTTGAGGTACTTTAGGAAGGATTGTCATTCTGCAATATTTGGCCACATGTCCAAAAATGTTACATTTGCAACATTCTACTTCAGTGCTCAAGGATTCAAACCTATTGTAAATTCTTCTTTGTGTTTCACTAGGTCTTCTTGAATAACCCCTTTGTGTATGACTCTCAAAGTTGTTATTGTCCCTGTTGCTAGCTCTGCAATTTACATTTTTATGTCCAAAATTATTACATGCATAACATAAACCAAAAAATATAGTTTGATACCTGGGAGTTGAATATCATCTAAAAGGAGGTGCTCTTATGAATCATTCGTCTTCTTCAGTCCCATCTTTCTGTTGTTGATTCTGAAATCTGCATCTTTTCAGTGGAGGAGTGTCCCTATAATCTTCCTTGTATATCTTCCTATCCCCTTTGATTATTTCTGCATATCTTTTTGGATTTGTTTCTTGCTCTGTTGTTTTGGAGCTTGATCCCTTTTTTTTCTGATTGTATCCAAGTCTAGACTTGTCAAGATGAGATTTTTGACTGCTGATAATGTCATCCAGAACATTTGAGCTATTCTGCATATTTTTCTTTTGAATATCCTTTCGTAGTGTGACAACATCTGCTTCCAAGTTTCCAATGATCTTGTAATTTTCTTCTAGTTGTTTTTTAAATGCTTCTTCAATACTTTTATCTTATTCTATTTGAACCTTCAATTTTGTGATCATTTGTTCTAGTTCTCGAGTGTCCTTTTTCTTGTCTAGTTCTGCTTGTAGTTTCTTGTTTGTCTTCTTTTCTGTTCTCATAACTTCTATGAAACACATTAATTCTTCTCTATAGTCAACTTTTGCCTCTTCAATTTCTTCTTCGACTTCTTCTTCGGCTTCTTCATATTCTTCTTTGGATTCTTTTTGTTAGTCTTTTACTACCATGAATAAAACTCTTCCTATCTCATTGTCACTGACTTCATCTTCATCTGATGATGAGATGTCTTCTTTGATGCATAATCTTTTCTTAAAATCTTTCTTTGTAGTTCTTTTTCCTTTATATGTGTTTTTCCCTTTTGAGTAACCTTCATCATTTCTCTTTTTCTTGTGGGGACATTTGTAAGCAAAATGACCAATATCATCACAATTAAAACAAATTAAAGGAATCTTACCTTGTATACCTACCGTTGGTTTCCTTGTTCAGTCTTTTGATGAAGTTGGTCACTTCTTCATCATCTTTCGAGATGTCGTTGCTGCTATATTCTTCTTGCTCCTTTTTCTTTTGCTTTGATCTTTTGGATGCTTTGAAGGCTGTTTCTTTTACATCATTTTACATCTGGATTTTCCTATTCAGCTCTCATCTCATATGCTGTGAAGATTCCATGCAGTTTGTCCATTCTTATTGAGTTTAGATCTGATCTTTCTTCTAGTGTTGATATCTTAGGATTGAATCTCATAGGAAGAGATCTTAGTACCTTTTGAACAATTATAGATTCTTTGATTTCTTCTCCCAATCCTATGATTGCATTCACTGTTTCATCGACTTGTAAGAAGTAGGCTGTGATATCTTCATCTTCCTTCATTTTTAGTTGTTTGAACTGACCTCTGTAAGTTTGAAGCTTTGCTTCTTTGACTTTTGAATCTCCTTCATAAATATTTTGAAGCTTGTCCCAAATCTCTTTAGCATATTTACAATGTGCAACTTTGGTGAATACCCTATCACTGAGACCATTCAAAAGTGCATTTTTGGCTTTGGAATTATTCTCACCGAGTTTCACTACTTTGTCATTTGTTGGTGGAACTGTTGGTGCTATGTATCCATCTACAATTGATTGTCAAAATTGAAATCCCTGTCCCCGTATATATGTCTTCATCCTTATGGTCCAAAAAGCATACTTATGTCCATCAAACTGTGGTATTCCATTTTTATATGAGTTGGTACTCTCCATGATCTACCTTTCAGTGGCTAAACTGATTTATGAAGGAACCTTCTTTGATACCAATTTTTGGATTACTGAGATGGGGGGTGAATCAATAATAGTGTAATTATAATCATTTTTCTTCAAATGTTATATCAATGTAGAATTATTATCCAATAATGAGCAGTAAGAAATAAAAAATCACACACATACAAAAGACACCAGTGTTTTACGTGGAAACCCAAATCAGGAGAAAACCACATAATGCTTTTTCTTATATGTCTTGAAGAATTACATTCATTTGAAGCACCAACTTCCTTTGTTTTCCAACTGCAACTGGAAGGAGGCTCCAACCCCCTAGTTTCTCAGGATACAACCTGAGGAAAGCTCCAACTCCCCAATTCTATGGCTACAACCAGAAGGAGGCTACAACCCCCTATGTTATCCAGCTACAACCGGAAGGTGGCTACAACCACATGTCCTTGCCCTGTCCTGTCACCCTGAAGTAGAAGTAAAATGATGGAACCACTGTCACACTATCACTGTGAGATATACTGTTGTAAACTTATACCAATAAATCTGAACCATGCATCAACCATGAATCAACCTGTACCTCAACCTGTAATCAAACTATATCATAAACAAGTGCATCAACCATGCACCAACCTGTACCAAGCAACCTGTAATCAACCTGTACCATACATGTACCTTAACCAAAATCCCTCATCCATTTCATCATCCAAATATGATTTATAACTCTGTAATAGACCTGGTGTATATGATCACATTCCTGCAAACCTTCCTTAACTTTGACAACAAGAGACTAGCATCTTCATCAAACTTCTCGCATGACTAGTTTTTGGATTAGTCAACAACCCTAACTTGAAATGATGATAAATTTTTACCTGTAGTGAATGAAGATCTAAAACTGATACACAATGTTCTTCAATTTGTTTTATACAATTACTCCAAGTTTCACTACTTGGAACCTCTTAGAAAAGGAGTTATAGCAAAAATGGCATACCTTGCTGAAATCTGTCTTATTCTAGAGAGCGACCTTGTAGAGCATGCCCGATGAAACATATTTGTTGAATAGATCTAAAACTGATACATAACATACTACAGAAAATATTCTAACCAACACATTTTGTTTCCCTGAATTTGGATCTGTTATGAAGAAGTTATGATGTTTTTACCCGAAACACTTGTTTTTGACTAGTTTCAAGACTAGCCTTTAACCCTATTTTCCATGGAGTGTAACTCCAAAACTACAATGAACCACAAGTGGAATTTTTTACCATAGATAATTGGATATGTTTCCTCAATGTAATATAAATTTAAAGGTCTAAATCATTATAGAAAAACATTTATGTCTAAAATGGTGAGATGACCTGAAAAAAACATACCTTAGAAAGCACCATCAAAAGAATTTATCCTTCCTTGCATTTCGGCCTTCTTTTCTTCACCTTCCCTCATAATTTCAGCTTAGATATCCTTGGTTGCCTTAGACACCTATATATATTCAATATTCTCAAGTGTGATTAAAATGAGAGAGCCTTGCCTCTTATTTATACTCTCCAAGTAGCTTCGTTAAAAACATCTTCTAGGTCACTTGGCCCCACTTTCCTTATTTTAGGGTTAACCCACTTCTAATTTCTTCATTAAATATATTATTGAAACAATCTATTTTGTATTCACTTTGAATTATATTACACTCATCATTT
>JASDQU010101535.1:169285-181301 GCA_032191745.1 Picea mariana
TGTAGTATTTGGCTTCTTTGTAGTGATGTATCCTATAAAAACTGAGTACCAAATATCATACCCATGTTCCTGTAAAAATGTTTTCATTATTTTTATCCACATCTCATAGACCATTTTGACCATCAAATTATGGTATTCCATTTCTATACAAATTGTTTCTCTCTGTGATCTTCCTTTCTCTCTGTGATCTTCCTTCCAATGGTTAAACTATTTTCTTTAATCACCTTCTCTGATACCAATTGTTGGAATATTGATAGGGGGAGGGTGAATCAGTATGAGCACTTTTACCAATTTTAACTACAATATATAAATGTAAAATTTATCACCAGTATATCATCAATATATCATTAGTATATCATGAGCATATAAACATAAGAAACCTCACATCAAGTATACAATACACCATAATTTACGTGGAAACCCAAATGGGATAAAACCACAAAATGATTTTTTATATATATCAAGAATACATTCATAATAAGCACCAACTTCCAAATTCTCCAGCATTAACTGGAAGGAGGAACCAACCCCCTGATTTACAGGAACCAACCTGAAAGAATCTACAACTCCTTGAATTCTCTGGATCCAACCAGAAGGAGGCTACAACCCCCTAAATTTCAAGCTCCAACCTGAAGGAATCTACGACTCCCTAAGTTCTCCGGCACCAAATAGAAGGAGGATACAACACCCTTTCCTTTTCTCCTCATATAGCCTTGAAATATAAGTGTAGACCAACTGTCACCACCACAATCACTTTCACTGTCACTATCCCTACCACTACCATTTTCATTGTCATTGTCACTGCCACTATCACATCAATCTATAACCTGTCACTACATCCAACCTGTCACTGATCAACATGTCCAACCTACCACTGTCATCGATACTCAACCAGATCCTCTCACATGATTCATATACCAAGGAAACCTCTCAAATAGATGTCTAACATCACCAATGCATGCCTCTACAAAGCATGTACCAAGATCACCAACATACCATCACAAGGTATGTGTCTCAACCATGTAACAAAGAATGTACCAAACCATCAACCTGTACCATACCAAGCATCAATCATATACCACAACCTATACAAAAAAAACTCCATCAACCATGAACCACACATGTACCAAACCATGCATCAACCATGCACCACAACCTGTACCATATGCCTCAACCATCAACCATGTACATCAATAACCATACCAAGTACCACCATGTATCTGTTAAAAAAACAAGACCGTGGAGCAATAAAATAAAACAAATGCGGAAACAAAACACAGAAGATACATAATACAATAGAGACACAGATTTACGTGGTTCACCCAGTGTGGGCTACGTCCACCAGAGAAATTGCTAGGTCCTTCCTTTATTATTATCCAGCATATGAAGGGATACAACCTACAGCAAACCCGTTGTAACTTCCTCTTCTTTCTCTCACAGTCTCCTATCTCAAAATACAATATTCACCATCAACCATAGCCGCAATACATTTCCCTCATAAAAGAGGGTTGCCTTCTAGGGAAAAAAACCCTAACATAATCTCTATTGTTAGATCTGCGAACTTATAATGAACGGTCCAGATTTACAATAAAATTACAATATACATTTACAAGGCAATTTTTCCTTCGGGGGCTTCGCCCCCAAACTCCGGCTAGGGGCCCACTTTCCCCCAGACCCCCCAGTCAGGGGGATAGCCCCCCCAGACCCCACAAAGGGGGTAACCCCCCTCTGCACTCCCCCGCATGGAAGAGTGTACATACTTCTGGGGTGTAAATACTTCATGGGGTATAAACATGACTGAAAGTAAAAGACCTCTGAATCAAGAAGATAATCAGGCTCCACAACCAACAATCTCCCACTTGGAGATTGATCTCAACAACTCCAATGTTGTTGTATATGATGGAATCTGAACCTTCTTGGACCTAGCAAATTTCTCATCTTCATATTCATTCTTGAAGACCAACTGAAACTGAGCAAGAACTCAGTTTCTCCCTGGTTACTCCCTTTGTTAACATGTCTGCAGGATCTTGGCTAGTGTGTATCTTTTCCAACTTCAAATGTCCATCTTCCAAGGCAGATCATATGAAGTGGTACATAAACTGTATATGATTAGTCTTCGAATGGAAGGCTGAGTTCTTTGCAAGATGAATTGCACTCTCACTGTCACAGTACAACCTGTTATTCTCCTGCTTCTTTCCCAATTCCTCCATAAACCTTTGTAGCCAAATCATCTCTTTACTAGCCTCTGTAGCAGCAACATACTCTGCCTCTGTGGTTGAAAGTGCAACAACCTTTTGCAGTTTTGAAATCCAACTTACTGTTGTTCCACCTATAGTAAACACATACCCTGTGGTACTCCTCCTTCTATCTTTATCACCTACCATATCTAAATCAACATATCCTTGTAGAAAAGTGTTTGAACCTCCAAAACATAATGCATGAGTAGCAGTACCTCTCAAATACATAAGAATCCACTTTACTTCCTCCCAATTCTCTTTACCTGGATTGTTCATATACCTACTCACAACTCCCACTGCATGTGCAATATCTGGTCTTGTGCAAACCATTGCATACATCAAGCTGCCAATTGTTGATGAATAAGGGACCCTGGACATGTATTCTATCTCCTCCTGTGTCTTGGGACACATTTCCTTAGTTAATTTGAAATGGCTTGCCAAAGGTGTACTAACTGGTTTTTCATTCTGCATTCTAAACCTCTCCAACACATTCTTTGTGTACTCACCCTGAGACAATGTCAATTTGCAATTTTTTATGTCTCTTATTATTCTCATGCCAAGGATTTTCTTTTCAGCACCCAAATCCTTCATTGCAATTGAATTGGCTAATTTCTTCTTGACCACATTTATATCCTGCATATTAGACCCTGCAACAAGCATGTCATCTACATACAATAGCAAGATAATATAGCTTCCATTTTCTAGCCTTTTAAAATAAACACAATGATCCGAATGGCATTTACTATAACCCTGTTCTGTCAAAAACCTGTCAAACTTCAAATACCACTTCCTTGGAGATTGCTTTAGGCCATAC
Organism: Picea mariana; assembly: GCA_032191745.1. Classification (NCBI taxonomy): domain Eukaryota; kingdom Viridiplantae; phylum Streptophyta; class Pinopsida; order Pinales; family Pinaceae; genus Picea; species Picea mariana. The sequence goes on from JASDQU010101535.1 coordinate 172,337, forward strand.
AAGCTCTTATTCAACCTACATACCAAATTCTCCTTCCCTTTGACCTCATACCCCTGTGGCTACTGCATATAAATCTCTTCCTCCAAATCCCCATGGAGAAAAGTTGTTTTTACATCTAACTATTCAAGATGCAAATCTTCTACTGCCACAAGACTTAAAATAGTTCTAATTGAAGTCATTTTAACAACAGGAGAAAATATTTCATCAAAATCTATACCTTTCTTTTGTGCAAACCCCTTTACAACAAGTCTAGCCTTGTACCGCTTTTCTCCTCCATCCTCTTCCTTCAACTTGTAAACCCATTTATTCTGCAATGCTCTTTTTCCTGCAGGCAACTGAACCAAGTCCCAAGTATGGTTATTTACCAAGGAATCCATTTCCTCTTTCATGCCTTTCTCCCACTTCCTTTTGGTGTCTATCTGCATTGCCTCTTCATAACATTCTGGTTCACCAGAATCAGTCAACAATAAATAATACAATGAAGGAGAGTATCGTTCAGGGGGTATACTTAACCTGGTAGATTTTCTAACAATACTTGCAGGTGTTTGAGGTACCTGCAGCTCCTGTTGTTGTACATTTTGATTTTCTGGTTCCTTTGGAATTTCTTTTTCAATGATCTCATCAAGCACTTTGTATTCTTGTTTTTCTTTTTCCTATTTCTTTCCCTACAACTGATCTTTGTACATGACCTTCTCATTGAATATGACATCTCTACTCCTAATGATTTTGTTATTTTCATAATCCCATAAGCGATAACCAAAATCATTAACACCATATCCAATAAAGGTACACTTCTTGGATTTTGCCTCAAGCTTTGTTCTATTTTCTTTATCAATATGGACAAATGCTTCACAACCGAAAGTTTTCAAAAAAGAATAGTTTACCTTTTTTCCTGTCCATTCCTCCTCTGGAATTCTACCATCCAAAGAGCTTGAAGGTCCTCTATTTATTAAGTAAACAGAAGTATCTACAGTATCTACCCAAAACTGTAAGGGAAAACCAGCATGCAATCTCATACTCCTTGCACGCTCTATGATTGTCCTGTTCATCCTTTCTGACACACCATTTTCTTGTGGTGTTCTTGGAACTGTCTTCTCTCTATGAATCCCATGGTATGAACAGTAATCATCAAACTCCTTGCTACAATATTCACCTCCATTAGCTGATCTGAGACACTTCACCTTTTTTCCTGTCTCATTCTCAACCAAAGCTTTCCATTTCTTAAAAGTATCAAAAACATCAAATTTTTGTCGAATGCAATAAACCCAAGTTTTTCTAGTTCCATCATCAATAAAAGTAATATAATAATGAGATCCACCAAGAGATGATACCTGAGATGGTCCCCATACATCTGTATGCACAAGCTCTAACCTTTCACTGTTTTTTTCTTTTTCGACTCTGAGAAATCTAACTCTCTTCTGTTTTCCATAAACACAATGCTCACAGAAGTCCAAATCAATTTGTTTAAGATCTGGCAACAAATTTCTTTTGTGAAGTATCTGCATCCCATTCTCACTCATGTGTCTAAGCCTATGATGCCACAGTGTTGTATCCACTCCTGTATAAGCTAAAGAGATAGAAGAGTCAGTGTTACCAGTAGATAAATACAATGTACATACCTTCTCTTCTTTCGCTATCACCAATGATCTTTTGATGACCTTCCACGTCTTATCTGTAAATATGGATATACAACCTTCACTTGCCAACTGCCCTGTTGAAATTAGATTTTTCCTTAAATCTGGAACATGTCTTACTTCTTTCAACAACCATTGGTTTCCATTGCATTGCTTTATTTTTACCTTTCCCATTCCAACAATTTTGCATGGTGCATCGTCACCCAAAAGAACCTGTCCAAAATAACCTTGAACATAATCTAGAAAATGTTTCCTATGGGGTGTGGCATGAAATGAAGCCCCTGAATCTACTACCCAAGACTCAGAAATATTATCTACAGAAAGAATCAAAGCATCTTGTAACACATCACCTGTTACATTTGCTTCATGATTTCTCTCATGTTGTCCATCTCTTTGTTTCTTTGGAGCTCTGCAATCTTTCTTCAGATGTCCTTTCCTCCCACAATTCCAACACTCTATCTTTCCAAGTCTGGATTTGGATCTGCCCTTCCTAGAATTCCCACGGTTCTCAAAACCCTTTCCTCTATCCTTTTGTCTTCCCCTATTCTCCATGTTCAATGCATTTCCTAATGTCTCACCTGTGCTTTTCCATCGCATTTCCTCACTAAGGATAGCACCAACAACATCGTCAAATTTTAAAGTATTTGAACCAAAGACAGAGTTACTTACAGCCATGACCAAGTCATTCCAGCTTTCTGGCAAGGAGCACAAGATTAGAAGATCCCTGACCTCATCATCAAAGTCCACTTTTACAGAACTTAGTTGATTAGTAACCATATTAAAATCATTTAAATGAGCTGCAATAGACCCACCTTCCGACATCTTCATATTAAATAATCTCTTCATTAGAAATACCTTATTGGACACCAAGGGTTTTTCATACAATTTGGCCAATGCGTCCATCAAACCCTTTGTTGTCTTTTCTTTGGAAATATTGAAAGCCACCGACGCTGCCAGGCTCAGCCGTATCATTCCTAGAGCCTTTCTATCAAGAATATCCCATTCTTCGTCCTTCGTAGCTGTCGTCTTCTTTGCTATTCTTCCCAATGGTAGGAACAGATCCATCTGATATAAATAGTTTTCCATATACATCTTCCATAACTGGTAGTTTTGGCCATTAAATTTCTTGACCCTAAACTTTCCATCTTCCGACATTGCTCCCACTTGAACCAGGAACCCTCTTTTCCTGCGAGTTACCTTTTGCTCTAATACCAGTTGTTAGAAAAATAGGACCATGGAGCAATAAAATAAAACAAATGTGGAAACAAAACACAGAAGATACACAATACAATAGAGACACAGATTTACGTGGTTCACCCAGTGTGGGCTACGTCCACTAGAGAAATTGCCAGGTCCTTCCTTTATTATTATCCAGCATATGAAGGGATACAACCTACAGCAAACTCGTTGTAACTTCCTCTTCTTTCTCTCACAGTCTCCTATCTCATAATACAATATTCGCCATCAACCATAGCCACAATACATTTCCCTCATAAAAGAGGTTTGCCTTCTAGGGAAAAAAACCCTAACATAATCTCTATCGTTAGATCTGCGACCTTATAATGAACGGTCCAGATTTACAATGAAATTACAATATACATTTACAAGGCAATTTTTCCTTCCGGGGCTTCGCCCTCGAACCCCCACTGGGGGCCTTCTTGCCCCTAGACCCCCCAGCCGGGGGGATATCCCCCCCGAACCCCGCAGAGGGGGTACCCCCCCTTTGCACTCTCCCGCATGGAAGAGTGTACATACTTCTCGGGTGTAAATACTTCATGGGGTATAAACACAGCTGAAAGTAAAAGACCTATGAATCAGGAAGATAATCAAGTTCCACAACCAATAGTATCAACCATGTACATTAACACATGTACCATACCATGTACCAACAATGTATCTCAACCATATACCATATCACTCAATCATGCCATACACCATATACCATAGGATATACCAAGCTAGTACTATCAATCATGTACCTCAACCAAGTACCAACATCACCAAGAGGTGTATCTGATACATGTGTTTTCATATACCAATATTATTCCTCAACAATGTATCAATATCAATGCAAACCATACATCATGTGCCAATCCTTCAAGAGTATACCAAGAATAAGCCTCAAACATATAGAATCATCACCATGTAACCAAAACAAATACCAAGATACCAATACATCCATTATGTAATACTAATAAATGTACCATACCAATATCACCAAGATGTACCATGCATCAACAAGACATGCCTCTCAAGAATGTACCATACCATCACCAAGCATAAGATACAATCACATAAGCATACATGTAACATGTAGCTGACATGTTGTATTATAATATTGACATATAACCTTTCCACAACCTTCACCATCTCGATACCAACATCTATACCAAATTTTTCTTAGCCCCACGGGACTAAGACTCCCTTTCATGCGGGACCTCATGTGACATTCCCTAGGCAACCCGCAAGGGTGCCTCGCGTGACACCCTCAAGATGACCCATAAGGGCCTGCCAAATTAGGGTTACATAAAAACCCTAACACTCTGCAGCTCTAAAAAGTTTTCTCTCTTCTTGCACTTTATTCGCTTCCTTAGACTTGTCGTTAGATTCACCAATAGACCATAACATTATCACAATATAGATATTCAATGTATGTGTGTGTACTTATGAGAGACACCTTGAGGTGTATTGATACTTTTTCTAGGTAACCTCTTTCCTTATTCTTAGGGATTCTTGACTTTCTTGTTACAACCACTTTACCCATTCATTAATTGACTTGTATCTACCTAGGGGCTTCTTGAACATTCTTCAGGGTTTCTTAACCATTCTTCAGGGATTCCAACGTCACGAGTCCATATATCCCTAATCGTGAGGAACCATATGGTGTACCACCTATCACTGGAAATGACACGACAAGGATTATCCATCTATGAGTGTCTTACCTGCATTTACATTCTCCTTCATGTCCATATTCCTTAACCAACTTTGGGTCCCATAACCACACCTTTGGGGCTTCATGTAGACTTCATCAAATGCACCCATCACATATGTTGACATCAAACACTCCATCAATGACAAGTAACTCACCATCAATCTCAATCGCATATCTAGGGCTTCTAGACCTCTTCAAGGGTTGACATCAATGAAAACCAATTGTCCAAATCAACTGTCCAACGGTTATTAACCAATAAAGCAAGGGTATTGTTGCACCCTTTTCGTCACCTTGGTGAGAAAATAAGAGGTGCTTGCATGCCTAGTTGGGTCTTGCTGAGCATGACAGCTGTAGAGGAAAGAGTTAGAGAAAGAAAAAAAAAACTATAAGCAAGAATTAAACTAATAACAACTAAAATCATAAGTAAAGGGACATAGAGATAACAAGAACAAAAAGACCAATATCACCAATGTTTTTAGGCTGATCTATTGATGAAATCAAAGCACCAAGAAGAAAGGGGACTATGAGTCCCTTCTTCCTCCAAGGGAAGGCTCTTGGACCCTCACAAGCTTGCTCTCCTTACAACAAGAAAAATAAAAATGATGATGAAAGAACTCCTTTGCAAATCCACTCAATGGAGAGGTGGATTGCTCAATGAAATGGTGTCAATGTGCTCTTGTCAAGGAGTGAGTCCTTAAAACAATATAGGCAGCATAACATTACATAGAATTCTTTGAGAAAATGAGGTATGTTCATGGCTTTTTATAGCATTGCATTGGGTTATTGTGTAACTCTTTTGTAGTGTGAAGAGAGGCTATTTAGGGCATTATTAGGTCTTTGACTAGCCCACCATTCGGATCCAGCCCAGATTTGGAAGTCAAATCAGCTTGGGAGCTGAACCAGAAGTGGTTGGGAGGCCGACCACATTCATAAATGCGTTGTTTAGCAGGTGCGCGGCTTTTTGCGCTAACAAACGCGCATCGTGCGCGTATGCACATATTCTACGTTCCTATTCCGCGCACGTGCACACGCACCCAACTTCTGTAAAGCGCTCTTCAATTTTTCACTACTTTGTATAGTTTTTTACCTTTTTGGAATGCTGTTAGATTAATTCAGGGCCATGAATGACCTCATTACTATTTGATGATGATGAGTTCTTATCGCCCTGTGCGAATGAAATTTCAGTGATAACAGATGCTCCCTGATGGATGAGGTTAGGAGCATACATATAGCCGAAATCCATCAATGTTTCTTCTACTGAGAATGTTGATGGAAGATAGAGCAATAGTGGGATCGTTCAGAGTGATCCGTTGGAGAAAAAAAAGAAACCGGTAGGACCCGACCTTCTCTGAGGTGTGAAAAATAAAAATTGTGTACAAATGAGGCGGGCATGCCCCATGCTCGTGTTATGTAACTCTGAAAAAGATGACTGAAGTGTTGGTGTAGACAACTGAAGCGCCCTCGGGGGTGGTGATGATAAAGGCAGAAGACAATTCTGCAAAGGAACATACTCTGAATAATAGGCAATGATCGCGGCAATAAGTATCGGCGATGATGCAGGCATTGATGGCCCTACCAAGTTCAGAGGTCTTCGGCAAATGATAAAAATAACTGCAATAGTCGCAAAGTAAGACCCACCATAACATGAGAAAGTGTTGGCGTCGAATTTTATGGGGGCCAACGACAGCATGGAGTAATGGTGTTTCACCCTGTGCCATCCGAGATCTCTCATTGAATGGAGAATGAGAATCAAGATACTGTCGCCCTTCTGGAAAATTGTGTTGATGTCGACAAAAGGGGAACGTGACTCCCAGAAGCAAATGGCTTCATGGAATCTACGGAGGTGAGGAAGTGGCATAGGTACATGGATGGAGTCAAGAAGTGGGAAGACTCAAGACTGCCCTTGGTTGGAGGATGTATGAGATAAAGAGTGGCTGCAACCATGTAACAAGGTCGAGTGTCAGGGGGACGACAAGTCCGGTGATAAGTTGTGCCAGAGGTGAGACAAGGTGAACAAATTTAGAGGGTAGAGGTAAGTGACCTGCGGAGTACTCTGAAGATATGGACGATGCCGGCAAGGGTAGATGATAAGTAATGCTCCAACCAAGGGTGACATGGGTTGCGTGTGGCCAAAAGGAAGCAAGTCGCCAATGGTGACGACAAAAAGAAAATGTAATGACTGGAAATAAAGGTGTTTGTACAATAAATAATGAATAATTGGGGAGAAATGTACAAATATAGAAACGGGTGTCCCAATGTGATATAGGTGGCCCACGTAGGGCATGCTATGTTTGGAAGACTGATGAAGGGTGGGGGCCCCATTGGTGAGTTTCTGTATGAGGTAGGTGAAATGAAGGTAGGTTCATAGATGGGCAAACTGATTGTGGATGAAATGGAGGGTTCATGATCCTACGGAGGTGCAGGTAAAAAAATAGAATTGTAAAGAGATAATCTGGGAGTCCATATGGGAAAGCTAGCAAAATGAGGAGAAGCAGTATGTGGATGATTCACGACATGATGAAAGCCTATCAGGACTCCCATCCCTAAAGGGTAATGAAAAATAGCATGAGTGTCAAAAAGTGGCAAAAGGTGCTATGAATGGGACAACTCATGTGGGTAAGAATGCTACCGGGTAACAGTACCGAAGAGGCAAATGGAGGTGTGGGTACTGCAGAGCCGGGAATGAGGATCCTAAAGGCCAATATCAGCGGGTATGACTGGAAATGTAAATGCAATACAGCGGGAGAGACTACATGCTAGTGCTGAGTATATACCTGAAGGGGTTATGCCGATGGATGATGAGAAAGTACCTACACACATAACAACCAAATACCCAAAGTGAACAATATCTGAAGAGAATCTAAGATATGAGCATGTATTTGATAAATGTGACTATGCGCGTGCGTACCTGACCATGATATGAAAAAAAGGTGCCCCGGGGGCTCATGATGAAAAGCGACCCAGGGACTGTTGTGATGTAGGTGATGGGATGTTGATCCCGTGGCTGAAGACGGTTTGAAAAATGGACACCTTGGGCTCCCAGAATGGTGAGTGAGTTTGGCAAAAGGCCTATATATAGCCGTAGGGCCCACATTGCCACCTCATTTGTACCTGCTGCAATAGTGACTGGACGAGCAGTTTTCAGAGGAGATTTGGTGATTCGGGGAGGACGAGGCATCTGATTGACGAGCTGTGAGTATCAGGTTAGTGGTCTAATCATCCTGCATAGAAATAGGTTTTCAATTTTTGGGCAGGGTTGGTACGGAGGGCCCTACTGGGGTATTTAGGGGGTGTGGGCCCCACATGCACGGGAGACTCGGTGAGAGGTGCGCATACGTGTGTGCCTATCCACCGAATATACGCGCATGTGTGCACGGTAGGAAGAATTTAAAGCGCAACCAAGGGCGCGCCTGTGAGTTTGACAGGCACGCATCAGTACACGCCTGTATGATGAACAAGCGCGCGTAAGGGCACGCCTGTGAAGAAAATAGGTGCGCACTGATGCGCACCTATTCAGTGTATAGGCGTGCATATATGCGCGCCTGTGTAATGAACAGGCGTGCATGTGTGCACGCCTATGGGTAACTAAAACCGCGCCTAGGAGGCAAGGTTGAAGGGTAAAAAATGAGTCTTTTTTATGCTTTTGATAGTTGCTTGAGCTGATATAGGACTCTGTGTTGTCTGCAGGTGGACGGTGGTGACGATGCCAGTGCGGTGGTGAGAGAAATACTGGGCCCAGCTGTGAGACGCCATAGCCAATGAGGGGCCCAGAGTACGTGCGACTTTGGCAACCTGTGGGTTGCTAAAGTTCTTTGAGTGCCCATTGATACGGGCACAGGAGTATTTATTACAGTTCCTGATCCAGATGTGGAGTCCGGAGCTGCACTGCTTCCTCGTGCAAGGAGAGCAGATCCCCATCACGGCGGTGGAAGATATTTATTTCTTGACTGGGATCCCCTTTCAGGGAACGCCCCTGTTGGAAAATTCAGTGGATAGAATGCAGTGATGATTGTTGTCATTAATGGCAACAGTAGAGACAGTAGGATAAGAAGGATAAAAGCTCAGGAGGAATAGCCTTGAAGAAAATGCGCACAGCAAGATCTTACAGAGGAAAAAGGAAGAAGAGTCAGTGACCGTTGGATCCCATCCAAATTTCCCGAAAGAACCAGGATCGTCAGATCAGACAGAAGCTGCGAGGGAGTTATTCCATCGGGAAAAGACAAGGTGAAATCCCGATTGAATCTGGCCCGTAAAATCCAGAAAGGATCAGGACCGTTGATCACAGCCCTGTACGGATCGGGGTTCGGGACTTTGAAATGTCCAAATCACTCGTCAATGAAAACCCCGAAATCACGAAACGCGATATTACAATTTGATCGCAACCATTAATCAAGAAGGG
>JASDQU010101535.1:214172-225956 GCA_032191745.1 Picea mariana
TGAAAAATACCTTTTGAGAGATTGGTCGTTCACCGGGAAGGTGTCTGGCTGTCCCTCTAAATTCTGCAGGTGGAAAGCGCTAGGACCTAGTTTCTCAGCGATCAAGAAGGGTCCTAACCACAGATTTTGGAACTTGGAATGTTCCCCTTTTCCTTCATTAGGTTTATCCCATTTGAGCACTAAAGCTCCCACCTCAAAATTCCTATCTAAGGTAAAAATTGAATCAAACCTTCTTTTAAAAATACATTGATGCTCATTCAATCTTTCTTTTGCTCGTGTTCTTACTTCCTCTAATTTCAACAAAGTGTTAATGTGACTTTCAAGAGGAGGACACTTCTCTTCCTGAACTTTCTATGATAATTGCAAGGAGGGAAGCAAGACATGAGGAGGGAGAATTTCTTCTCTTTTGTAGATGATAAAGAAGGGGAAATTACCAACAACGGTTTTTGAAGTCACCCTATCAACCCATATTGCATTTAAAAACGCGTTGTGCCAGTTTTTATGGTTTTCGAAAACTGTCCTCTTGATGATTTAGATCAGGTTTTTGTTTGTTGATTCTGCTAAACCGTTTCCTTGGGGATAATAGCGGGCATAATATTTCAGTTTTATCCCTTTTTCTAAAGAAAAGGCACTCATATCGAAGGATGAAAAATAGGAAGCATTATCGAAGACCAAACATTTAGGAATACCGAATCGAGTAATGATGTTTGAATTAAGGAAAGATATTACCTGACTGGTGTTTATCACTTTTAATAGTACAGCCTCAGACCATTTGGTAAAATAGTCCATCATTGTAATGATGTATTTATGCTGCTACAAGGAAGTGGGGTTGATAGGTCCAATGATGTCAAGACCCCATTGCTGAAAAGGGAAATATACCAAAACAGGTTGCAACGAAAATGTTGCCTTCTGTACTCATCCAGAAGCCTTTTGGCAGATTATGCATTTATGACATAATGTATGGGCATATTTGAATAACGTGGGCCAATAGTACCTTTCTCTTAATACTTTGTAAGAAGCAGTGTCTCCACCAAAGTGCCCACCAACTTCTCCTATATGCAATTAAGATAACAATTTACTTTATTCATCTCTTTCCAAACAATGCAAAAGGATGTCATCAAATTTTTTACGGAATAATATGTCGTTTACTAGCTGGAAAGGTGCAAATTTTAGTCTTAATTCTCTTCTCATTTTTGGATCAAGATGGTGAGGATCAGAACCATGTGTTAGATAAAACTTAATCTCATCAAACCAAGAATTAGCAACATCTTGTGCACAACAGATTTGACTTTGACTATGCCGATTTTCAGTTAAAACATTAATTTGACTCAGCTTCTCTTCAACTGAATCATCCACTAATTTACATAGACCTTGGCCTCTAACACTTTGTGCAAGGGTAATATTGAGGTCATACTCTTGTAATGATGTCATCCAGTTTTCCCTTTTTTCACCCAGTTCCTTTTGTACTAACAAGTTTCTGACAACAGGATAAGGCACAATGACTTTAGTTCCAGATTTCAGTAGATATGATCGAAAATGTTCTACTTCTTTAAAAACAACATAAGCCTACTGATCTATAGCTGGGTAATTAAGCTCTGCTCCCTTGAAGGCTGAGCTCATAAAGGCAATGGAAATTTTGTTTCTTTTAACATTCTTTTGGGTCAGCACAATGACATAAGATCGATTAGAGGCGAACATATAAAGAGTGAAATCTTGTGAAAAATCAGGGCTCATTAGGGAGGGAGCCTCCACTATGGATTTTTTGATGGAGTCAAAATATTGACTTTCCTGCAGTCCCCAATGATATTGAACATCCTTTTTGATTAAGTTTTTTAATGGCCTTACCATTTCCAAAAAACTCGGGACAAACCTTCTGACAAAATTTATTTGACCTAGAAAAGATTGCATGGATGTTTTGGAGGAGGGGGGAGGAAGCTTGACAATGGCTTGAATTATTTCGGGATCGATGATCATCCCTTCATTGGATACTATGAATCCGAGAAGTTTTCCTTGTTCCACTGCAAAGATAGACTTCTTAGAATTTAGAGATATGTCGTACTTGCGGAATCGTTGTAGAACATACCTCAGATGGGATAAGTGATCTCTCTTATTTTTGGAGAAAATAGTTACATCATCAAGATAAACCACTATGGATTGATTGATGAGACCATGGAAATCAATATCCATTTCTCTCTGGAAAGTGGCCCCAAAATTTATAAGTCCAAAAGGCATTTTTCTGTAGGCATAGGTACCCCATGGGGTGTGAAAAGTGGTTTTTAGCTGGTCTGGGGGAGACACGAGGACCTGGTTGTACCCTGAAAAACCATCTAGTAGTGACAATATTTCAGAACTGAATACCCACTGGAGAATTTGTTCCATTGGAGGAACAGGATAATTTTCTTTGTTAGACACTCAGTTTAAGTTTCGAAAATTGACACAGAGTTGAATTTCGCCACTTTTCTTCCTTACAGGGACAAGATTAGATACCTATTGTGTGTGTCTTACTGGGAATATTATATTTGCATTCAATAGTTTGTTTAGTTCTTTCTTGACCATGGGTTCAAGCTTAGAGTGCATCTTTCTCAGCTTCTGCTGAAAAGGTTGAGTCTGGGGTTTCATGGGGATGATGTGTTCTATGATGTTAGGGTCAAAAGTTTTTAAATCATTGTATGTCCAAGCAAAGACATCCTTGAATTCTTTAAACAGTTTTATAAAGGGTGACCTCTCTTGCTTGAAACATCCCGTTCCCAGATAAATACATTGTGGATTATCTTTATTCCCTAGATTTACTTTTTCATGGATCAAGGAAGAACTATTTATTTCACAATTTACTGATTTCCTGAATTTTTCATGAAAATCATAAAACTTTTCAAAACTTACCATGGATTTAGGGATAGAATTTACCAGATATGATGTTGATTTGGGAGACCTCAGGTCCAATATTACTGTAAAATTGTGGATATCTTCATCATGGGTGCCTTCATCGATAATCGCACCTCAGAAAGTGTCCTCCATGTGAAAAAAACTAATGATCTGTTGATCATCGTCAAACACTCTCTAGTTAGTGACATTGTTTGGGACTGATGGTCTAAATAATAACTCAATTGAAAATGCATTTGGGGAAAGACCTTATGTGGGAAAAAGTTTGGAAGCGACATTAGCTAACAAGTCAGCCTCAGAGTTGTTTCATCTTGGATTGGACTTAATGTTAAATGCGGAAAATTTGTGCATTAGCTTCCATACCTAGGCTTGATAACTTTTTAGGTGTGGTGATAGGAAATGTATGGAATTTCTTACCTATCTGACCACAATTTCCGAATCACCAAATACCATTAAGTTTTATACATTTGTATCTACTGCCTTCTTGAGTCCTTGCAGAAGTGTCTCGTATTCGGCGGTGTTGTTTGTACATTCAAATTCTAATCGATAAGCAATCAAAGTTTTATTACCTGCCGGGTCAATGAGTACACATCCTACACCAACTCCTTCTTTAGATTTGAATCCATCGAAGTAGAGAGACCATATGTGAGCTTCATTGGTCGTGTTTGGCACATTAGGTAGAGATGCTGACTGTGTGCATGTCATGAGTTCTGACTGTTGTTCTGGATCAACGATGATGGAAGTTTCCACCATGAAGTTACCAAAAAAGGTGCTTATTCCCTGCATTTCGAGTGAATTAGTGGAAGCAGTAAATGGTTCATTAACATCATTTAAATCGGTCATAATGTGCTTGAGGTAATGCTCACGATTAATCCTAATTATGTTTATCTTTCCACTCACTGGTAACCACAAATGAGACCATCCTGTCGCAAAGTATCCATGCAACTTTTCGGACCAATCCCTGCTTAAAAATAAACCATACACTTCAGGGATGTCAACAACAATGATATCAATAATCTGGTGAAACTTAGGATTAGAGGATAGCCTAACAAGTACATTTTTTAATTCACCAATTACCTTAACATTTGTTCGATCGAGCTGGATGATTTTTAGATTGGAAGGTTGAACTTCAACATTGATTTTTTGGCAGGCAGACAAAGGCATCACATTTGATGATGCGCCAGAATCTACCATGCAGTTATGTACATTTCTATTGAAAATTTCAAAAGTTAATAAAAATGGTGGGACATTTTTGCGAGTATTAACAACAAAACTTTGTTGATTTTTAGTCATTGTCCCTAAAATTACTTTATCTACATTTGATACAGTTTTTCCAGTGAGGTCTCTTTTATCTGAAAGTTCAAGTGTTGTTTTAGTAGGGACCTTTTGAGGTGTTTTAGGACTGATTTCTGCAATTTTCTTGTTGTTCAAATTGTTGTTTTTATTGTTTTCTGCAATGTTTTGAAGCATTTTCTGCACAAGAAAAGGAAATTTCAAAAGTTCGTAAACATAAATATTAGCTCTAATTTTCTTTAGGTCTTCAATCAAATCATATTCTAAACTTGGGGCTACTGAATTCTATTTTTTTTTAGTTTGTTTAAATTGTTTCTGAGCTTCATTAGTTCCTATTTTAGAAGAGGGTTGACTCTGAGTTTTGCTTTTGGTATTGTAAGGATGGACAGTTTCAAAATTGGCTTGAAAGATACTGTAGGAAAAATGCCCAAAGATATTGGGAGACGATTCCTCTTCTTCGAATGTTTCTTCTTCAACCAAATCTTCAGAATTCTTAGGGGGAACTAAGTTATCATGTGCTTCAAGGATTGTCTATATAGAGTATTGTAAGCTTTCAAAATTCAGACCTTTAGGGTTTGGGTTTGGTCGGTTTGAGGGAAAAGGTTTTCTAAAAGGAGGTTTGTAAGTTCCTTTGCTTGAAGATGCTTCCTCAGCTAATATCCTCAAGTCTATGATCTAATTTGATAATTTATGGATGACCTTTTGTAAACTTTCCAAATCTGAGCTCTCTGATTGAGTTTTGGTTTGGGGAGGTCTAGGAAGAATTTCTATTTTCTTCTTGGAAGACGGGGTTATCTTTGCCTCATTACTAAGATTATCTTTTAGGCTCAAAATATCTTCTTCGATTTGGCTTGCCTCCTCGAAGGCTTCCAGTAACGTTTCCTTCTTAGAACTTTTAACCCAAATTGCTACATTCTGGTGTAGAGAGTTGGTGTAATATACGACAATGATATTTTCCACGGGCATTGAATCAACGGGGATTTGATTTTTTAATGTGAGGAACCTTTGGTTAAAATCTTTTACTTTTTTCTTAGGGTTTATATTTAATTTGGAGAGTTCCATGACTAAGACTTTGGGAGATTTATCATCTCCAAACTTCTCAAGGAAATAGGACTCGAATTTGTCCCATGATACAATGGTGTGAGGTTGTTGGGAAAAATACCATGTAGAGGCATTGCCCTCAAACGTATAAGGAAAGAGTCTACATACTACATCTTCATGTTCTACGCTTCAGAGTCTGACGGCTATCATAAATTTCTTTATGTGATCCTCGACAATTTTTTTAGAGTCTGAATCGAATTTAGGTAGCCACTTATCCGGGTGTTTAGGTAAAGGGTGTTGGGGTCCAAGTATGGTCACATCATCTTGATCGAGCCAACGTATGCCGGGATTGTTTTAATTTTCCATGGGCATAGGTGGTGTCGAAGGATGAGATGGTTCAGATGAAGAACAACCTTCGTCAGATGACTCCTCTCCTGAAGAGGAAGGAGATAAATGAGGTGGTGAAGGTGGGATATCAGATCCTCCAGCTCCACGAGTGGGGGTGTGATCCGGATCTGTGGGATTTAGGAGCAGATCAGTGCCTTCAAGTTTCTCTCTGATATCAGAGAAATATAGAGGTTGATTCAGTGGCCGAACAGGTTGTCTGATACGAGCCAAAGCATGGTGTGTCCTTAGAAGTGACTGGAGAACAATTTTGTGTACGTCGGACCCTTGAGGGTTTAATGTTATTGGCTCAATGGTAATCCATGGATTTTCATTTTAGGTATTTGTTATTTGACATGTAACGTTGTTGTCAGAATGACTCCTTATTACTATAGGGGAGTGAGTGTGTGGGGGAGGAGTCTTGCAACTTCCATGTACCATCAAATATATTCAGGCCCTCCTTCTAGGGCCATTTTTTGATGGGCGAAAATGATCGTCTGTCAATTGGAAGAACGAGTCTAGTTTGAGGTTGTCGAAATAATGCAATCCATTTGGTGTAACCCATTCTGACGGGTTTAATGGCTCCGTTAGCCAATCTAAGGTTTCTAAAGAAACAAAAAAGAAAGAAATGGAATAAATAACTAATTACAAATTACTATATATAAATATGTACATACGTAACTATTGTAGGTATATTTAATAGTAGATAAACTTTTACTTTTTATATACATGATATACACACTACAAGTTTTAATCTAAACTTACAAAAGTCAATGTGAAAATGACTGCTTTCAGGAAGCAGATAAAGAAAGCACATAAAAATAATTTTGATTTTTCCTTTATAAATCTTAAAATAATAAAAAAAATGCTATGAAACAGAAACATATGGATAGTCAAAAACCAAACCATACATTTAAATTTCAATGATAAAAAAATGATAGAAAAATGTAAATGAGCTAACTTGTTAGCGAGTTAATGATATGCATCCAAACATCTGCATGATCAGAGAACATCTAACCACCTTGTCTAGGAGGGAAACCTGCAATGAACCTTAAATCTGTTCTGAATAAATGCAGAACAATTGTGTTGGCAATTGAATTTTAATAACAGAAAGAGTGATACAAATAGTTAATTTGATATCATGATTGCAAGCAATTACATTAAGAAAAAATGGTTAGTAATAATATTGCATTTAATCTTTCAACGAAAATTAAGGAGAAATCATGTAATTGAAGTTGAATAGATGATCACACGATTGATATATGAAGCATCACTTATGGACAACATTTATAAAGGAATTATCCCAAAGCATAATAAATCATGAATACTAAAGCTATCAAAACCTATTATCATATCAAGATAAACAAAACTTAAATGAAAACACCATCCACAAGAAGCTAAAGCCGAAATGTGTATTGTTGTTCTATTAAAGTCTATAAATTAATCATCCATCTTCTACCCCAGGCTAGGATGGTTTCATTACAAAATGTTGTAGTATTTAAAGAGTTTAGGAAAACTAAGCATGCTATCTTCTAAGATAGAATCAAATCCCAAGATGATTTACTAATTACAAAAATAGAGGGTCATAAAACGACTCAATATCAAACTGTATCTCTTAAGATTAGAAAAAGTTTGTTTCTGTTTACAAAATGAGCCAAAGAAATGGATAATGACCCTAGAAATGATCCATATCATTATGTCTCCACAAGCTTCACGATATCCTGAAAGGAAAAATGAAAATAAAGAAATTTAGATATTCATTTAACCAACATTTTTCAATATTTTGAATGAGAACAAACTGGCTACAGAATCTACTGATTCTGTAGCTAGTCTTATTTTAAACATCAGAAAACCAATTCAATCTATATTAATTAATAAAATATCAACAAAATCACAAAAATATTTACCTTTCAACTTAATGCTAAATTTGACTCATAAAACCTCAAAATTAATCACTACTTTGACACACTCAACATTTTTTATTATGAAATTTTCAGTTCTCTCCAAGCATTTTCCTTGCCTGTGTGCACTGATCTTGACTCTGTGGTTTTCATTTGTTAATGAGTCAATCTGAGTTGTGAGGGTCTTGGTCTTCGCTTAAAGGGAGGGGACATCTGTGTAATACTTGTCTATCCAAAATAAGCACACCTCACACCGTGGATCTGGAATAGTTGGTTGAGGAAACCCATGGTCGTGCGTCAAAATGCTACCACTGTTTTCTATGGGTTCTTTACCAAGTTTGATCCCTGGAAAGACTTCACTATGTTTCAGGCATGGTGACAAATTGTCTATGAAATCATAGTTCTGACTGAGATCCGGTTTGAGGTAACTTGGGTCTTCCCTTGCCAAGAATTTCTCAATCTCAGAATCAGAGCTCTCATGGATCTCAATCACTTTGATCGAGCTCATATGAGACTTCAATTTATTTCATAGGCTCCTAGAGATTAATCTCCCTACCCTTTTATTATTAAACCCTATATCTGAGTCATTTTTAGACATTTTGCACGAGGGTTTTTTTACAGTTTTTGAAAAGGTATTAGGGAAGACGTACTTCTTGCGCTCATGAAATTCAATGACTCTTGGGTCAACATATTGTGGCTCAGACATAGGCTCATCGACCGCAGCCCTATCACAGTGTTCTTTGGATGAGGAGACTATTCTGTCAATGAAAGGGATAGGGGTTTCTTCTAACATGGGCTTATCAACCTCTATGGGGATGGATGTAACAAAGCCATTTAGAGATAGAAAAGTATCCCAATATTCACCCTGCAATTTTAAATGATGGACTAACAACATCCCAATCAACCCATGATGAAATAAACTGGAATTAAAACACTATCTCTTATACCTCTTGGCCATTTTATATAAAAATCTCAATAAATAGAAAGGCATGTTCAACTGGAAACTGATGAAGTTCATTAACAGTCTTATGTGGTAAAGAAAAATGAGGCTCAAGCAACCTTCATAGGTAACAAACTGCCTTAAAACTGCCAATAAAATATGCCACCTAGTCTATAACAGAGATATAGGCATACCTTTATCACAACACTGGATTTTCCTAGAGGTAAAGAACAAACTCCAGGACACCTCCTCTAACTTGGAATTCTTAAACCATTTTTTCCCACTAAGGGGAAGACTTGTTTCTTGGCTCAAAAGATCCTTGGTGATTTCAATTTTAACGTCACCCAGTTTGGCTCGGCATCCATCGAAACAGAGGGCGAACTCCTGGGCCACTTGAAAGTTGTAACGTTGAAATTTCTCGAGAAATTCGAGCCAGCCTTGACCCTTAAGGTCTTCCCTTGTGTCGTCATATAGAAGCAGGGTTTGTGAGCCATTTGGTTCGACGCGGAAGATAGGGGCCATATGGATTCAGACAAGAAGTCATGAGGGAAGACAAAAATAATTGTAAGGATGAAGGGTTTCATAAAACAAAAAGAACCAGGGAAAAAACCAAGGAAATAAAACCCACTATTACCCTCACATGATTAAATGAAGGAATGAGGGGTTTCATATGAGAATTGGGCGTTTTGTGTAATGATTCGCCAAGAGTACAGAACGAAGCCCGAGACTTAACTTGAAATGATGGACCTGTCGATTTCAAACTTTCACCATCAGCAGAGTACAGAATACGACTAGATGCGTTTGAGTATCATCATTGTGTAAAGGGTGGAGTTGATCATTTTAAGGTTAGGAAAAGAGGTGTTTGACAAATCAAAGCATAGAAACCATAAAAAGGATTTACCAAGAATTGTACATGAAACAAACTCATAGCCTGACATCAATCGATTCTTGGTGTATCATTAAAAGGTCCAAAGTATACCTTATAACAATGAGAATCTTTAAAACAACTATTTTATTGATATGAGATAATCCTTAAAGAAAAATATCATTCTTAAAAAGATTTGTATGAACATTTATTCTCCTAGGGAAATAAGCCTTAAATTCAATTGTAATAAATTCATAAGTTTCAATGCTTCGTTCATGCTTTCAGTCATGAACGAAGAATAAAAATGAGAACTAAGAAAAATAAAATAAAAATTATAGCCCAAAACTCATCCTTCAAGTAGCAATGTTCATGTGATGAAGCAGAGGCAGCTACATAATTTATTGTTCGTTGCTTTAAGAGGTGAAAATACCGTGGGGTTGCCAACACATTCCACATACCACCAGAAATGGAATGACATGTAATATCCATATAGAATATTATTATATGAAAATATATCATAAATCATACCGTTATCCATCAAACAAACTTGGGTCCATTACCCAAATCTGGGGTTTCCAACTTCTCATGACCATAACTCTCTAACCGTGAGGATTTATGTGACGTTACACATACCACTGAAAATGGAATGACAATAAATATCCATCTAGTATATATTACCTAACAAATTCATTGTCCTTCATCTCATTATTCCACAATTAAGCATGGGTTTTATTACTCCACAAAGGGTCTTCCCGTGAGGGATTTCACCATAAGGGGACCACTTTGGATTTCATCCATCTTTACTTCTTATCAACCATGACAAGACAATAATGAGTCATATTTACATCAAAAAATCTTGGGTCCATTACCCAAACCTTTGTTCTGTGGGGCTTTCTTCAAGGGTTGACATCAATGACAACCAACCTTAATCAACAATCTTCCCCTTTGGCATTGATGGAAACACTCTGATGCAATAATGAAATCATATCACTCATGCTCCCCCTGGAACCATGCCTCTGTCCTCTATATATGATAAATTTACCTCTGTCCTCTGCATCTGATAAATCTTCTCCCCCTGGAACCATGCCTATGTTCTCTGCATATGATAAATATCTCCCCCTTTGTCATCAATGGAAAAGGTATCTTTCCATCCAGGGCTGCTCCCCCTGTTTGAATTGTCCTATTATGGTGCTTCCTCATGTACATCTAAGACATATAAGATAAGAATTCAAAAAACATTCATTTTGGAGTAGAAATAACTCCAAGTCTTTGGCGAAGATATTCAAAGGCTTCCCGTGGAAGTGGTTTTGTAAAGATGTTTGCCACTTGTTATTTTGTGCCCACATACTCAACTCTAATGCTCTTTTCTTCAACCTGTTCTTGTAGAAAGTGATACTTGATTGGAATGTGCTTTGTCTTGGAGTGAATCACTAGGTTTTTTGAGATATTGATGGCACTTGTATTATCACAATCTATTGGAATGGGCTCATCATACTCAACCTATATATCTGTCAAAGTTTGTTTCATCCAAATACAATGTGTACAACATGCTGCTACTATAATATACTTTGCCTCAGCTATAGATAGAGACACTGATGATTGTTTCTTGCTTATCCATGATACCAAACACTCACCTAACTAGAACATTGCTCCACTAGTGCTTCATTAGTCATCAATACAACCTGCCCAATCTGCATCTGTGTAGGCAATAAGTGATAGATCTTTTCCTTTTGGATACCATAATCCAAACTCTTATGTTCATTTGAGATATCTGAAAATCCTCTTTACTGCTAATACATGTGATTCCTTTGGTGCTGCTTGAAATTGTTCCACCTGTCCAACTGCTTGCATTACATCTGGTCTAGATGCTGTCACATATAGTAGGCTTCCAATCATTGACTTGTATTGCCTCTGATCTAGAGACTTCGAATAATCATATTTTCTCAACTTACAACTGATTTGCATGGGAGTGATAACTGGTTTGAAATCTTCTATTCTAAAACTCTTTAGCATTTCTCTGATATACTTGGTTTGAGAAATAAAAATTCCTTGGTTTCTTTGATGTATTTGAAGTCCCAGAAAGAAGGATAGTTCTCTAAGTAACTACATTTCAAATTCATTCTGCATGTCTTTTGCAAATTTCTGGCTTAACTTGTCATCATCACTACCAAAAATAATATCATCAACATAAAATTCAATTAATAAAATATTTCCTTGACTTACCTTGATGTAGAGGTTGTTGTCTGTACTTCCTTTTCTGAACCCTTCCTGCTGCAGATACTTATCCAGTCTGGAGTACCATGCTCTAGGAGCCTGTTTTAGACCATACAAGGCCTTCTTTAATTTACATACATAGTTTGTGTTCTCTGACAACTGAAATCATTTTGGTTGTTCAATGTAGACTTCTTCTTCAAGTTCCCCATTTAGAAAAACTGATTTTATGTCCATCTAATATATTTTAACATTTTTGGAGCATGCAT
>JASDQU010101535.1:237137-250119 GCA_032191745.1 Picea mariana
ATATATATATATATATATATATATATATATCATAATATAAAATATTTTTGGGAAAAAAAAGCATTCCCATCACCCTTAAACTCTTATTAGTCCCCGCCGAAGGCGTAGAGGGACTATAGCGATCGATAATTCATTGACTTCGTATTAAAATGTCCTTTGACTATAAATTTTCGCATCATCTGTATTGTTCGAACTATAGAAGTAAAAACATTATTTTTTATATAATAAAAAAAACTGTATATGTGGTGATTAAGGTTGGTTGTCATTGATGTCAACCCTTGAAGAAAATCCGGTAGCAAATTCCAGGAGCACAAAGGTTTGGGTAAAGGACCCAAGTTTTTTAGATGTAAAGATGACTCATTATTTTCTTGTCATGGTTGATAAGAAGTACAAATGGATGAAATCCAAAGTGGTCCCCTTATGGTGAAAGCCCTCACGGGAAGACGCTTTGTGGATTGAATTATCATAGAAGTATGGTTAGAGAACCCATGCTTAATTATGGAATAATGAGATAAATTTCAATGAAAATATCCTAGATGGATAGAGCTTGTCATGCCATTTCTGGTGGTATGTGGAACGTCACATAACTCCTCACGATTAGAAATTTATGACCATGTGAAGTTGGAGGACCCTCATGAGTCATCTAGAAGCCCGAAAAAGTCAAAGTGTTTGCAAAAGAAATTATTTAAATAATAAAGTAAATGGAGAACTCCCAAAAATAAGGAAAATGTAATGCCACATGAAAGTATAAATAAGAGGCAAAGATCTCTCATTTAATCACACTTGAACATATTGAATATATTTTGTTGTGTTCGGCTTATTTCAAGTACTCATTGATACATCTGAAGTTGAGAAAGTCTGAGGTAGTATGAAGCGTTGACGGAGAAATTCTCGAAATTACAGCGAATACTAAAAAACCCTATTTTTTTAGGCATACCTGGGCTGACAATGTATTAGGGTGCATACATACTGAGGCATACACATGCTGGCAATGTATTAGGGTGCGTACATGTTGAAAAGACATGGAAACTTGAAAAGATGAAGATGCATAGGTTCTAGATTTTGAGATCAATCTCCCAGGAAGATATACAGTGATCAGATACATCATATCTATCCATTGGTTGAAAAGGTATGTCTTATTTCTATGAATAGTTGGATTTTGATGTATGCATGAGAAATGGTTATGGAGATTTGAGGATTTTCCCTAGATAGACTAGTGGTTGCATGGGATCTTTTGCATAAGTTAGATCTACAGAAATACAGTGCTGGTATATTTATCATTGATACTTCTTGTTGAGACACATATTGTATTTCTTAGCATATGGCTAAGGTTTTGTGGCACATGGTTGAGAGCTTGCATTTGTGAAGTGGTTGATGTATTGAAAGGCTAAATATCAGAAAGGGTTTGATGACTAGATCATGTGAGGGTTATTATAATTGTTCATGATTACACACACCTATATGGAACATGACTAGAGAGGGATATATATTCTTTGGGTAAAGGTTATGTATGGGGATGCATGCACATGGTACATTTACAGTCTGGATATAGTGATAGGTTACAAATCTATGTGAAAGAAGTTACAGAGGGTCAGAAGTTTTCAAGAGAAAGGAAACCCTAGTTTTCAGAAGGCATACACAAGCTGCATAATAGTTTGGTCACATACATACGTAGGCTACATAACAGATAGGGTGAGTACATATGTTTGTTGCAGCATTATAGGTCGCGTACCTGTTGTATTTTTGTTGATACATGTTCATATCAGGTATAGATTGATTACAGTGTAGTTGTACAGGTTGGATGCAGGTTAGTGGTATGGGTTTATACAATTGTACAATGGTATATGTTAAGGTCCTAACCCGCACATAGGTAGATTAATGTATTCGGATGTAATAAAGGTCAATATTAATAAGACATTTCAATAACATAGAATAAGGCGGATGTAAGAAGACCTAATAGAAGCTTCCACTTCTAGAAGGATCTTCCTCTAGATGCTTCTTTTTAGTATAAATAGGAGTCGAGGGTATGAGAACCCTAGCTTGGATATTATTGTAACAGAGCGTTGCTCGATTGGAGGTTGCCCCCTCGAAGAGGCCTNGGTTGATAAGAAGTACAAATGGATGAAATCCAAAGTGGTCCCCTTATGGTGAAAGCCCTCACGGGAAGACGCTTTGTGGATTGAGTTATCATAGAAGTATGGTTAGAGAATCCATTCTTAATTATGGAATAATGAGATGAATTTCAATGAAAATATCCTAGATGGATAGTGCTTGTCATGCCATTTTTGGTGGTATGTGGAATGCCACATAACTCCTCACGGTTAGAGAGTTATGACCATGTGAAGTTGGAAGACCCTCATGAGTCATCTAGAAGCCCCAAAAAGTCAAAGTGTTTGCAAAAGAAATTATTTAAATAATAAAGTAAATGGAGAACTCCCAAAAATAAGGAAAATTTAATGCTACATGAAAGTATAAATAAGAGGCAAAGATCTCTCATTTAATCACACTTGAACATATTGAATATATTTTGTTGTGTTCGGCTTATTTCAAGTACTCATTGATACATCTGAAGTTGTGAAAGTCTGAGGTAGTATGAAGCATTGACGGAGAAATTCTTGAAATTACAGAGAATACTAAAAAACCCTATTTTTTGAGGCATACCTGGGCTGACAATGTATTAGGGTGCATACATACTGAGGCGTACACATGCTGGCATTGTATTAGGGTGCGTACATGTTGAAAATCCATGGAAACTTGAGAAGATGAAGATGCATAGGTTCTAGATTTTGAGATCAAGCTCCTAGGAAGATCTACAGTGCTCAGATACATCATATCTATCCATTGGTTCAAAAGGTATGTCTTATTTCTATTAATAGTTGGATTTTTATGTATGCATGAGACATGGTTATGGAGATTTGAGGATTTTCCCTAGATAGACTAGTGGTTGCATGGGATCTTCTGCATAAGTCAGATCTACAGAAATACAGTGCTAGTATATTTATCATCAATACTTCTTGTTGAGACACATATTGTATTTCTTAGCATATAGCTAAGGATTTGCGGCACATGGTTGAGAGCTTGCATTTGTGAAGTGGTTGATGTATTGAAAGGCTAAATATCAGAAAGGGTTTGATGACTAGATCATGTGAGGGTTATTATAATTGTTCATGAGTACAAACACCTATATGGCACATGACTAGAGAGGGATATATATTCTTTGGGTAAATGTTATGTATGGGGATGCATGCACATGGTAAATTTATAGTCTGGATATAGTGACAGGTTACAGATCTATGTGAAAGAAGTTACAGAGGGTCAGAAGTTTTCAAGAGAAAGGAAACCCTAGTTTTCAGAAGGCATACACAGGCTGCATAACAGTTTGGTCGCATGCATACATAGGCTTCATAACAGATAGGGTGAGTACATATGTGTGTTGCAACATTATAGGTCGCGTACCTATTGTATTTTTGTTGATACATGTTCATATCAGGTACAGATTGATTACAGTGTAGTTTTACAGGTTGGATGCAGGTTAGTGGTACAGGTTGATACAATTGTACAGTGGTATATCTCACAGTGATAGTGTGACAGTGGTTTAATCATTATACTTCTACATCAAGGAAGTTGGATGGTGCAAGGATAGGTGGTTGTAGCCAAATAACTAAGGGGGTTGTAGCCTCCTTCTGGTTGTAGCCATAGAATTGGGGAGTCGGAGATTCACTCAAGTTGTAGCCTGAGAAACTAGGGGGTTGGAGACTCCTTCCAGTTGCAGTTGGAAAACAAAGGAAGTTGGTTCTTCCAATGAATGTAATTCTTCAAGACATATAACAACAAGCATTATGTGGTTTTCTCCCACTTTAGGTTTCCACGTAAAACAATGGTGTACTGTGTATGTGTATGAATTTTCATTTTTTCATTTATTATTTACTTTGCAATTATTGGATGATAATACTACATTTATATAACACTTGGATTATATGGTTAAAAAGGATTAGATTGTTCTATTACTGATTCACCCCCCCTCTCAGTAATCCAACAATTGGTATCGTAGTAGGTTCCTTCAGAAATGAGTTTAACCACTGAAAGGTAGATCATGGAGAGCAACAACATGTATAAAAATGGAATACCACAGTTTGATGGACATAAGTATGCATTTTGGAGCATAAGGATGAAGACATATATACAGGCACAGGGATTTGAAATTTGGCAATCAATTGTAGATGGATACATCGTACAAGAAGTCCTGCCAACAAATGACAAAGCAGTGAAACCCAGTCAGAATAATTCCAAAGCCACAAATGTGCTTTTGAATGGTCTTGTTGAAACGGTATTCACCAAAGTTTCACATTGTAAATCCTCTAAAGATATTTGGGACAAAGTTCAAAATATTTATGAAGGAGATTCAAAAGTCAAAGAAACAAAGCTTCAAACTTATAGAGGTCAGTTCGAACAACTAAAGATGAAGGAAGATGAGAATATTGCATCTTACTTCTTATGAGTCGATGAAACAGTAAATGCAATCATGGGATTGGGAGAAGAAATCAAAGAATCAGGAATTGTTCAAAAGGTACTAATATCTCTTCCTATGAGATTTGACCCTAAGATATCAACACTAGAAGAAAGAGTAGATCTAAACTCAATAAGCATGAACGAACTACATGGAATCTTCACAACATATGAAATGAGAACTAAACAGGAAAATCTAGATGTAAAAGAAGTAGCCTTCAAAGCATCCAAAAAGGGAAAGCAACAATAAAAAGAACATAGAATCAATAGTGACATCTCAGAAGATGATGAAGAAGTGAACACCTTTGTCAGAATATTGAACAAGGGAACTTTTGGCACAGGGGAAGACCCAGGGTTTAGCTCCAAGAGTGCACCAACAAGCCCTAACTAGTGGCCCTTTCAGAAACACCTGCGAAGTAGATGCAGTCTCACCCGAAGTAGTTATGGGGGGGTTGCAGGACAGCGATGTCTACAACCAAGGGGAATATCAAGTGGATCTAATAAAATAACAACACAACATTCATATGTCACTTATCAGCTTAGATCTACTTTTCCCATCTACTTATCAGATCTAACATAGTAATGCAATAATAGGATATCAATGACAGAGATAGAATATCAATCACACACAACAAAAAATATACATGGTTCACCCTCTCTCTAGGGCTACGCCCACATAACTGTGCTTATAGTATATTAATATGAAGCATACAGTTCTTGTCTACGCTCTTAGCTAGCAGATCTTCTCTCTTTTCCTCTCTTTCTCTTCCCTTCCTCCACACCCAGTTGTAGGTTTGATCTTCACACCCAGCTCAAGATATTACAATACCAAAAGGCTCTCCCACTTAGCACTTCTCTCTCACACAACAATAATCTCTCACAACAAACCAATCACAACGAACAACAAATTGATCGACCAATAGAAACAACAGCAACAAAAACCATCCCAGGTCCTCTTGACCTTTATTTATACATTACAATAGCTCATCGACATCCTTAGGTTGAAACCTAGGTGTCCAAAACCCTAGATACCAAAACCCTAGGTCAACTTGACCCATATTTTCAGGGCTTCACCAACCTGTCTTTCCTTCTCGTGCGGTGCTCCAAAGCATCTAATGGTGGATTTTTTTGCTTTTTGAGTAGTCCACGATCCTTCTTTCTTGTTGATTTGTCATCCTTGATCTCTTCGCTCAATGACTTACTTCTCTCCGTATTTTCTGCTCTTTTGCTCACTTTGACTCAGTATCAGTCACTATGTCTTCCACGCAGTTTGAATTCTCCCTTTTCTTCCTTGATATTCATGTACTTTTATAACCAAGGGCCAATAGGCCCCCAACACTCACCTGTGACTCGTCACGAGGCACTTCAGATCTCAGATTCCTATTTTACTTCAATTTCAGACTGCGTAGTGCAACTTCTCCTTTCTGTACAATGCCTCCTCTCCTTCCTTGTGCATACTTTATTTTCTATGTTTGGTATCCAATTTCAACTGCACCTGGTACCTAGACCCTTTTCCTCTTGTGTTTACTGAGAGTTGTGAGGCAGCCAATTGTCATAGTACAACTTCATCTAGCTCCCATTCACTAATCCTTCCTTCCACTCTCCATTCAGAGTCTTCAATTGCACAACTCCTCCTTTTGTAACATAGGTGATCTCATATGGCCCTAGCCAATGCATTATGAACTTCCCAGGATGTTTGATGAACTTACTGTCATATACCAGTACTAGATCACCTTGCTTAAATGGTTTCTTCTTGATGTTCCTGTCATGATAGGCCTTCTCTCTTTCCTTCTGAACCTGTTGATGGAATCCTGCAATAAATCTATCTTCCTCTAGTTCAACCAGTTGTGCAAGCCTCTCTTGAATAACGCCAAGGTTGTCCATATCTATAAAGGAATAAATTCCTAGGCTTGGTACCAAATATTACATTGGAACAACAACTTCAAGACCATATACCAACTTAAAAGGTGTCAGCATTGTCATCTTCTTTCAAGTGGTTCTATAGGCCCATAATATTGTCGGTACTCTTAAATCTCAATCATCCATGTTCACACTACAAATCTTGGTTATTGGTGTCTCCAAAATCTTTTTAAATGCTTCAACTGTCCCATTTTCTTGTGGATGGTACGGTGTGCTCTTTTGATGGTGGACTGCAAATTCTTCAGTTAGGGCTTCAACTATTTTATTGATGAAATGTGTGCCTTGATCACTCATAAGGATCTTTGGGCATCCAAACCTTTTTATGATTTCATCAAATATGAAGAGTGCACCTGTAGTTTCACTATAGTCCTTAACTTCTCTTGCTTTAGCCCATCTGGTCAAGTACTATGTTGTTGTAATTATGTACCTTTCTCCTGTGTGCTTTCCTGGTGGGTTTATAGGTCCTGTTGAAATTACTAAGACAACTGAGAGGGGGGGTGAATCAGTTGTTATTGTGCTTAAACAATTTTAAGTCTATTAATACATTCTTAATCTTTCTTCAAGTGACCATCAACATTATACAACATATGGACAATAAAAGTAATGAGAATTAGTCACACATAAGGTATACACAGAGACAGATTTTCACGAGGAAACCCATAAAGGGAGAAAATCTCTTCTTCTTCGAAATGATAGGTAGTGTTTTAAGTTCTGTACATCATCTATAATTGAGCACCAACTCAATGTGAGGCTGCTACCTCTGTTTTACAAGCTGCAACTTGTTTGAGAGCACCGACTCTCTTGTTTCTCTAGCACCCACTAGAAGGGAGCACCAACTCCCCTAATATTCCAGCACCAACTGGATGAAAGAACCAACTTCCAGTTACACAGGCTCCAACCTGTATAACAGAGAACACTTGTTCTCCCTTGCACCACCCTGCCACCCTGGTTTCTCTGGCTGCAACCAGATAGAAGCTATAACTTCCTGTGTTGAAGCTCCCACTTGAACCTCTGAGGACAATAGTCCTCCCTAGCACCTCCCAACCACCCTGGAATATAAATGAATAAATAAACAACCAACTACAGAGATAAATCAATTCTTACCACTTCTTCTCTGTTCTGTAAATCTGGTCTTCTTCTAACTGTTATGCAATTCTTCTCTTCCTTTGTCTATTCTGGAATTCTTCTTTGCTTCATCTTGTTCTGTTAGTCTTACCTGTTTCAAGTCTTTTCCAAATCTATTACTCTTCTCTGATTTTTATATCACACTGCGCACATTCTCAGTCTCACACTGTGCATATTTTCAGTCTCACACTGCGCATCCTTTGATTTTCCCTTTCTTACAATTTAATTCATTTTTCGTCCAGAATGACCACACGCGCACAGTCTATATCTTTTTCATTTATGCACCATGCCCACAATAGTTACACTTCACATCTTCTTCGGCAAAAGAAAAGCTGTCTGTGCAACTGAAACGCTAACCGATTAGGAATCATGAATCGGTTTTGCTAACTGATTCGTAACTGATGAATTAACTATGAGAGAGAATAGTAGCCCTCTGATCATATTCAAGTTTATCTACACCGTTGGATGAACTTTATTAATCTTACCTTTAAATAAGGTTTCGACATTTCGGCATTCCTGTGGCCAAGTGTCTCGACACTTCATGTCGCGATCTCCAAAACTTCGATACAGAGATTTTCTGCACTAGCTTCTTCCTCTATATAACCATGGCCATGACCAAGCACTTATGCATAAAGTGTTTTTTGCGAATTCGCATTTCGTGAATCTGGAGATGAGGCATCTCGACTCTCCAAGTCACGAACCCCGAAATCCTGAAATGGAGCTTATCTAAACTGACTCCTTCCCTTCTCGTGACCACCGGCAATGACCATAGGCTGTGCCAAAAGGCGCTTCATATTTCGCGTGTTTAGAAACTTCATCGAATTTGATTGACGGTTGATATCTCCATGGATCCGACAGTCCATATCTTATCACGATCTTGCATCTCGCGAGTTTTCACACCATGCTCCATTGAATCCAAGTCAGCGACTTGTCCTATGATTCGATGGTCCATATCTGATCTTAATTCAATGGCTCAGATCATATGACAATTTTGATGTTCTTGTGGTTATGTTTCTTGAATCTCCAAGTCATGATTCGTGAAACTCCAAAAAGGAGTCGGATCAACAGTCCAAATCACATCTTGATCTGATGGCTGCGATTAAATCACAATTTCGCATATCATGATTTCGATGGTTATGTTTCTTGCCTCTCCAAGTCGCGATTTGTGAAACTCCAAAATGGCGCTTAGATCAACGGTCCATGATCTCAATGAATCTATGGTCTAGATCTCATCGTGAATTCCCATCTCGCAATTCCTTCGATGGAGGTTCTTCTCACTCCAAGTCGCGATAGGAGAAACTCCAAAATGGAGCTTGGATCAATAGTCCACGTCTTTTGGTGTATTGACAGTCAGGATCTTTTCATGATTTCGCAAGTCTTCATTGTGTCTGCATCAAGATTTCGAGATTTTGTGAACTCGATTCACCTTGCACGTTTAAAGATTGTGCATATTCTCCTGGATCCTACAATGGTCGAAC
Organism: Picea mariana; assembly: GCA_032191745.1. Classification (NCBI taxonomy): domain Eukaryota; kingdom Viridiplantae; phylum Streptophyta; class Pinopsida; order Pinales; family Pinaceae; genus Picea; species Picea mariana. The sequence continues at coordinate 246,167 of JASDQU010101535.1, forward strand.
CTCATACTCGTATCTAACGCCCAAGATCTATCCTCCATATCTACACACTATTCTTGTCGACATTGAGATCTGATAGTCATCAATAATTCTGAATTGTTGATCCAACGATCACTATTGCTGTTGTTCACGTTGATCTTTGCCATCACTATTCTTGCCAACAATCCTTTGCACTATCTCTTCTGAGCTTATTCGAATCTTCTCTGTAGCGTCTTCTCATAATTCCCATCTATTACATACTTTCTGTACTCATGCCATCTTCATTGTTGTACTTGCCATCAATGAAAAACATTCGTTGTTTGTTAAATATTTGCCAACAGGTCCAACGAAGTCAATGGCCCATTTCTCAATTGCTTGTAGGGTTAGTTGTGGTAATAATGGAATTTCATATCTTCTAGAAGGTTTCTCAACTCTTTGGCATACGTCGCAGGCTCTGGAGTAGTCTTTAGCATCTCTGTGTAATGTAGGCCACCAAAGGCCAGCTCTAAGAACCTTCTGTGCAGTTGCTTTACCTACATAATGTCCTCCTGCGATGACTTCATGAGCTTCTGTGAGGATTAGTGGTCGCTTTGCCTCCATAACACATCTTCTCAATATCTCATCAGGTCCCATCTTGTATAGATGTCCAGCTATAAGTGAGAAGTTTGCAACGCACACTAAAAGTTGTTTATTCTGAGGAATTGTATACTCACTAGGTTCCATTCCTGTTTATAGGAACTAGACAATCTTTGTGAAGTGGTCATCAATATTTCTAATGGCTAGTAACTGTGCATCCAGTAGTGCATCCTCCAAACTGGTCGGATCTTCACCATGTTCCAACCTTGACAAGTGGTCAGGACCTTTGTTCATTCTTCTTGGCTTAACTACGATCTCAAAGTCATATTCCTGAAATAGTAGAATCCATCTACATATCCTTCCCCTGAACACTAGCTTGTTGACTAGGTATTTCAACGTGGAGTGATCAGTAAACATTTTAAGGTGTCCCCCCAACAAGTAGTGGCAAACTTTCTGCAGCGCATACACCATGGCTAACCCTTCTCGCTTAGTGGTGGTGTAATTGATCTCATCATTTGATAGCTTCCTGCTAGAAAAAGTTAACGGGTGGTCAATATATCCTTCTCTTGATTGTTCTAACACTGCTCCTAAAGAAATGGAATATGCATCGACATGCACATGAAACTCCTTGGTCCAATCTAGGAAAACCAGAATAGGTGCAATAACCATTTTCTGTTTCAATGTGTCGAAGCTCTGTTGTCATTCTTTTGTCCAACCAAACTAACCATCCTTCTTCAACAACTTCTCCATGGGTGTTGTAATCTAAGCATATCCTTTAATGAACTTCCTGTAGTATCCTCTGTGTCCAAGCGCAATGCGTAGCTGTTTGACTAAAGTAGGGGGGGTAGATCAACTATAATGGAAATTTTGGATGGATCTACCAACAACCCTTGCTTGCATACAATATGACCTAACAACAGTCCAAATGGTTAAAAGAATATGCATTTCTTTAGGTTTAAGGCAATTTGACACTGCCTGCATTTATCCAACATTATCCTTAGACATTCAATGTGATTCTTCAATAAACTAAAAATAGTCCAATCATCGAAATATGCTTCTAGAAATTTATGTAGAAATTCCTTGAATGCTTTGACCACCACCCTGGAAAAGATGGTTGGGCCATTATTCAATACAAATGGAATCACTGTATATTGGTAGGATCCCCATTCTATTGCAAATGTGGTCTTATGTCAATCTTCCTTGGCAATACGGATCTGATGGTATCCTGGAAATCCATCTATAAAAGAATATACTTCCTGGCCTCCCACATTATCTAACACTTCGTTAGTGAATGGTGTAGGGAAGGGGTCATGCAGACAAGCATCATTCAACTTTCTGAGGTCTACGCATATTTTGATCTCTCCTGTCTTCTTGTCTTGCACCACCATAGGGCTAATCTATTCTGACTCTTCGACAGGTTCTATAATCCCTGCTTCTAGCATTCTGCCAAGCTCAATCTTCACTTTCTCCTTATATTTAGGGTTCAATCTGTAAGGTCTCTATTTGACTAGTCTTGCATCTAGCTTTAAAGGAATCCTCATCTCCCCCATAGTCCCTTGGTTATGAATGTACACGAAGATCAAGGAAGAAAAGGGAGAATGTGAACTGTGCGGAAGAAACAGTGACTAATACTAGGTTAAAGTGAGCAAAAGAGCAGAAAATACTAAGAGAAGTAATCCATTGAGCGAAAAGATTGGGGATGATAGATCAACAAGAAAGAAGGATCATGGTCAACTCAGCAAGTAGAAAAATCCACCATTAGATGCTTTGGACCACCGCACGAGAAGGAAGGAAAGACATGTTGGCGAAGCCCTGAAAATATGGGTCAAGTTGACCTAGGGTTTTGGTATCTAGGGTTTTGGGCACCTAGGTTTTGGCCTAAGGATGTCAGTAAGATATTGTAATGTATAAATAAAGGTCAAGAGGACCTAGGATGGTTGTTTTTTTCATTGTTTCTATTGGTCGATCAAGTTGTTGTTCGTTGTGATTAGTTTGTTGTGAGAAAAAGAAGTGTTAAGTGGGAGAGCCTTCTGGTATTGTAAGATCTTCAGCTGGGTGGGAAGATCAACCCTACAGTTGGGTGCATAGGGAGGGGAGAGAAAGAGAGGAAAAGAGAGAATATCTACTAGCTAAGAGTGCAAACAAGAACTGTATGATTCATCTTAATATACTATAGGCACAGTTCTGTGGACGTGGCCCTAGAGAGAGGATGGACCACATATATTTTGTGTTGTGTGTGATTGATATTTTGTCTCTGTCATTGATATCTTGTGATTTCATTACTATGTTAGATCTGATAAGTAGATGGGAAAAGTAGATCTAAGCTGATAAGTGACATATGAATGATGTACTGTTATTGTATTAGATCCACTTGATATTCCCCTTGGTTGTAGACATCTCTGTCCTGCAACCCCACCCCATAACTGCTTCGGGTGATACTGCAATTGCTTTGCAGGTGTTGCCGAAAGGGCCAGTAGTTAGGGTTTTGTTGGTGCACTGTTGTAGTGTTGAACCCTGGGTTTTCTCCTGTGCCAAAAAATGGTTCTGTTGCTGGGACCTGAAACTGTGATTGCTGGGAACTGAGAAAGAAGAATATTTGTGCAAAGATTCGTCCTGAAGTTGTGAAAGATTTGTGCATAGATCTGTCGCTCTAGTGCAAAGTATTCTACTTGATTTATAAATATCTGTGCTAAAGAAAGAAGCCTGATCTGAAGAAAAGAGGCCAGATCTGAAGGAAAGAAGCAAGATCTGAAGGCTTTGTGCTCTAAGAAAGGTAAAGGTGATATTTTTTTTATTAAAAGAGGTAAGACATGAAAGCTCTATGCTCTGATAAAGGTAAGAATAGTGAAAAGTTTTAAATCTGAAAGCTTTGTCTTCTGTAGAAGTTAGATAAGTGAAATTTTTTGTTTCTAGAGTATGGATCTAGGTATGTTTAAAAGAGCCTATCCTAGTTTGAAAACTAGGGTACCAATAGATGAAAGAAGATTTGATATTAATAGATCTGACAAGAATAATGAAAGATATGTTGTACCTATGCATAGAAAGAATGTTTGGACTAACCAGTGGATGCAGGATCCTAGAAAGAATTTGTTGTAGGTTAGCTCCTATGATCCTAGCACGCAGTACCAGAGATGTTGGGGATCATTTAAAATAAAGAGACGATTAACCCTATGTTACAGTTGCAGAAAACCGAGACATCTTGCTAAGAGGTGCTCTGGAAAAAGACCTAGTTGTCTTTGTTGTAAAGCTATGGACCATGAGGTGTTGGATTGACCTAGAATGATTGCTAAAGTTGAAAGAATAAATCTAAATTAGGAAAACCCTAAGACAGATCCAAAAACTATGGCAGAATCCCAGAAAGAATTAGAGAAAGTATTGCTAGAGATGAAGGAAACCCTGGA
>JASDQU010101535.1:263904-283397 GCA_032191745.1 Picea mariana
CGATCCTCATTACAAAACAATGAGGTAGCTAAAAAATGATCCAAGGCTACCTTTGATCGCCATGTCAACCTTCGATCATTTCGCAAAGGCGACCTTGTCCTAGCCTATGATATCGCTCATGATACCTTTGGCCACGGAAAATTTGAATCACTTTGGCATGGCTCACCAGCCTATATAATCAAAAAGAAGTACATACATATATCGCTCACCAGCCTATATAATCAAAAAGAAGTACATACATATATCAGGGTGCCTCTAACGCACCCCCAGCTGCTCCTCCCTCAGGAGGAGGTGGTGGCCCACCCCCACCCACCCCAGGCGGTGGTGGTGGAACATCCGCAGGACCCTCCTGCCCCGGTGGCAGGCGTCCACTAGTCATGGCGGCGAGCACAGCTGCTCGGCGCATGAGTGACCGCCATGGTGGCGGTAACCCTATACACTGCTCCAGGAACTCCTCATCCTGGATACAAATCCACATGCCCTCAGGCACGTCCTGAAACATTGTCTCAAAACGACGGCCTATGTCATCCAAATCTACCCCGGCTGTCGTCAGAGGAGCATGTGATGGCCTCACACCCGGGTCATCATATCGGCACCTCCTCGCCAGTCTCGCAGGGTCTGCAGGTCGCCCTGCAGCCTCATCCCGTCTACGTCTCTCTCCATGTGGAGGTCTCCCCTCTGGCTGCACCGACGGTCTATACAACTCCACCTCGCGCCCGTGAGGTGTGAAATCTGCACATGCACAAAACAAGCAACAACCGATCGTATCAGTGTCTGTACATCATAAATATGAACTGGTATATCAAAATCACAGCATAAATAAAAACATGCAAAACTCCACATACCTCAATGGTTGAACACCTCCCTAGGAGGCAACACCATGTCTAGGTCCCCCCCGGAAGTCCACCCCAGCATAGGGGTACTGCAATATGACCTACGGCATCTGCCGCCATATCTACACCGCCTTCATAGTAAAGTAGTGCCCGCCTTCGCCACCACCGTGGTGAACCAAAATCTGAGACCACCGCCTCAGGCGTGGCTCTCGTACCCCTGGTGCCTCTAGTAGCACCCTCAGGCGCAGCATCGGCACCCTCTCCAAGAAATAGGCCACCAAGATGGAGCCAAAAGCAAACTCCCCGGTGCCTGTGGACCGATAGCGGTCCAACTGCGCGATCATCTGTGCATGCAGGGTCAAACCCTAGGCGAACCGCTCACGGCCCACCACCACCCTCTCCATCAAAATCAACTCGCCACCACTGATCCAGTGGGTCGCTCGGGACCCATACACCTGAACTATCATCGTTGCTATGCAACGATGTAGTAGGGCATCTATCCCACTGATGCTCACTGTTGTCTCGGTCATGTAGTGCTCGCTTGAGCAATACCGCTCGACGACCGTCCGCAGATGCGTGTCCCTCGGCAGCATAGGATCTGCCAGCAATGGTGTTCCCCAGTAAGGGAGCCCAGTCAAGAAGTATATGTCCTCCACCACAGTGAAGGCGATCTGCTCTCCTCGCACGAGGAAGCAGTGCTGATCATGGCTCCACATCTCGATCAGAAACTGGAGTAAAAACTCCTGTGCCCATATCAACGGGCACTCAAAGAACTTTAGCAACCCACTGGTTGCTAAAGCCGCTTGAACTACAGGCTGTGCATCGGCCACAACATCTCATAGTTGTGACCAGTCTCGCTCACGCCACCGCACATCCATGATCACTACTCACTACCTGCATACAACACAGAGTCTTATGTTAGATTATGCAACCATTCAGTACATCAAAAAAAGGCTCATTTTTTACCCTAAAACCTTGCCTCAAAAGCGTGGTTTTTTCACCCACAGGCACGCACACATGCGCACCTGTTCACTATATAGGTGTGCACATATGCGTGCCTGTTTTTCCCACAGGCGCGCTCGTGAGCGCGCCTATTCACACCTGTCAAACCCACAGGCGCGCTCTGGAGCGCACCTGTTCACCCCACAGGCGCGCTATGGAGCGCACCTGTTCACCCCACAGGCGCACTCTGGAGCACGCCTGTCAAACCCACAGGCGCGCTCTGGAGCGCGCCTGTTCACCCCACAGGCGCGCTCTGGAGCGCGCCTGTTCACCCCACANCGCCTATTCACACTACAGGCGCGCTCTGGAGCGCGCCTGTCAAACCCACAGGCGCGCTCTGGAGCGCGCCTGTTCACCCCACAGGCGCGCTCTGGAGCGCGCCTGTTCACCCCACATGCGCACTCTGGAGCACGCCTGTTCACTCCACAGGCGTGCACTCATGTGCGCCTGTCTACCCCATAGGCGCGCACTCATGTGCGCCTGTCTACCCCATAGGCGCGCACTCATGTGCGCCTGTCTACCCCACAAGCACGCCCGCAGGGCGCACCTTCAATTCCTACTCACGTGCACTAATGCGCGCTTATTCAGTGTACAGGCACGCACTCATGCGCGCCTTCCACTGAATCGCCCACGCATGTGGGCCCACACTCTACCAAAAAACCCCTTTAAACCCCTGTACGGCCCCTCGTACCTACCCTGCCCAAAAATTAGAAACCTATTTCTATGCAGGACGATCAGACCACTAACCTGCAACTCGCACACCGTCGATCGGATACCTCATGCTCTCTGAATCACCTAATCTCCTCCAGATCTGCTTCGAAACTCACTATAGCAGCAGGTACAAATGAGGTGGCAATGTGGGCCCTACAACTATATATAAGGCTTTTTCCAAACTTCCACTCAACATTCCAGGAGCCCACGGTGTCCGTTTTTCAAACCGTCTTCAGCCACGGGATCAGCATCCCGCCGCCTACATCACGGCCGTCCCTGGGCCACTTTTCGTCCTAGGCCCCCGGGACACCCTTTTTTCCATATCATGGTCAGGTATGCACACGCATAGTCACATTTGTCAAATACATGCTTATATCTTTGATTCTCTTCAGATATTGTTCACTTTGGGTATTTGGTTGTTCTGTGTGCAGGTACTTGATCATTGGTTATTTACACCATCCCTTCAGGTATATATATTCAACACTGGCATGTAGTCTCTCCCACTATATTGCATTTACATTTCCAGTCACACCCTCTGATATTGGCCTCTAGGATACCCATTCCCGGCTCTGCAATACTCACATCTCCCTTTGCATTTTCTAGTACTGTAACCCGGTAGCATTCTCACCCACATGAGTTGTCCCATTCATAGCACCTTTTGGCACTTTCGACACTCATGTTGTTCTTCATTCCCCTTTAGGGATGGGAGTCCCGATAGTCTTTCATCATGTTGCAGATCAACCACATACTTCTTCTCCTCATTTTGCTAGCTTCCCATACGGACTCCCAGATCATCATTTTATGGTTATGTTCTTTTTTACCTGCACCTCCGCAGGATCATGAACCCACCATTTCATCCACCATCAGTTTTCCCATCTGTGAACCTATCTTCATTTCACCTACCTCATACAGAAACTCGCCACTGGGGCCCCCACCCTTCATCAGTTTTCCAAGAATTTCTGCCCTCCCTGGGGCACTCATTTCACACTGGGGCACCCATTTCTGTATTTGTACATTTTTCCCAAACTTATTCATTATTTATTGTACAAACACCTTTATTTCGAGTCATTCCATTTTCTTTTGTCGTCACTGTTGGCGACTTGNTCATCTACCCCCGCCGGCATCATCCATATCTTCAGAGTACTGCACAGGTCACTTACCTCTACCCTTTGAATTTGTTCACCTTGTCCCGCCTCTGGCACAACTCATCCTCGGTCTTGGCATCCCCCTGACACTCGACCTTGTCACACGGTTGCGGCCATTGTTTATTTCATATATCCTCCAACCAAGGGCAGTCTTGAGTCTTCCCACTTCGTGACTTCATCCATGTACCTCTGCCACTTCTTCACCTCAGTAGATTCCGCGAAGCCCTTTGCTTCTGGGAGTCGCATCCCCCTTTTGTCGACATCAACACACTTTTCCAGAAGGGCAACAGTATCTTGATTCTCATTTATCATTCAATGAGAGATCTCGGACGGCACAAGGGGAACCACCATTGCTCCCTAATGTCGTTGACCCCCATAAAATTCGACGCCAACACTTTATCATGTTGCAGTGGGTCTTACTTTGCAACTATTGTAGTTATTATTATCAGTTGTCGAAGACCTCTGAACTTGGCAGGGCCATCACTGCCCACATCATCGTCGCTGCTTGTTACTACGATCATTTCCTACCGTTCAAAGTATGTTCCTTTGTAGAATTGTCTTCTTCCTTTATCATTCCGCCCCCGAGGGCACTACAGTTGTCTACGCCAACATTTCCGTCATCTTTTTTCAGAGTTACATCTTACGAGCATGGGGCATGCCCGCCTCGTTTGTACACAGTTGTATATTGTTACACACCTTGTGGAAGGTCCAGATCTATAGGTTCCTTTCTTCTCCAACGGATTGCTCTACACAGTCCCACTCTTGCTCTCCCTTACAACACCATTCTCAGTAAAAGAAACATTGATGAATTTTGGCTATACGTATTCTCCTAACCTCATCCATTAGGGGGCATCTGTTATCACTGAAATTTCGTCAGCACATGGCGACAAGAACTCCGCATTGTCAAAACAGGACTGAAGTCATTCATGGCACAGGATTAATTCCACAGCATAGAAAAAGGGTCAAAAACTATATCAAGTGACCAAAAATTGAAGGGCGCTTTACAGAATCTGGGTGCGCGCGCATATGTGCGTAACAGCAACGTACAATGCGCACATGCACGCACGATGCGCATCTGTTGGGTGAAAAACCCGCGCACCTGCTAAGCGACGCATTTATTGAAATTGGTCGGCCTCCCAACCACTAATGGATCAACTCCCAAGTCGATTTGACACCAAATCTGAGCTCAATCTGCGTGGTGGGCTGGTTAAAGACCTAATTGTGCCCTAAAGATCCCCTTTTCACATTCCAAAGAGGTCACATAATAACCCAATGCTAGGCTATAAAAATCCATGAATAACCATCACTTTCTCAAGGAATTCTATGCATTGTTATGCTACTAATATTGCTAGGGACTCATTCTTTGGCAATAGACATAATCAGCACCATTTCATAGGGCTTTCCACCTCTCACTAGAGTGGATAAGCTTGGAGTTCTTTCACCCACATTCTTCATCTTTTCATTGTAAGGAGAGCAATCAGTTGAGGGCCTCAAGAGCCTTCCATTGGAGAGGGAAGGGACCCAAGTCCTCTTTCTCCATTGTGTCTTTGGATTTCATCAATAAGATCAGCTTATACATTGGTGATATCGGTCCATTTGTATTTATTTTTCATTTCTTTTATATGCTCATAGTTTCATTTGGTTTTTGTTTAATTCTTGTTTATAACTTTGTAGTTTCTTTTTCTAACCTTTCCTTTTACAGCTGTCATGCCTAGCAGAGCCCAAATGGGCATGTAAGTACTCTCAATTTGCTCATCAAGTGACGAATAGAGTGAAAACAATGATTATTAGATGGCAGTTGGTCAATAGTGACAATGCTTCCATTGTGAGGGAAATGCATCACCCAGAAGAGCGTAGATACAACAATGTTAATAGAATATACATAATCACGGCTGAGAAGCATGTTGAAATCTAACAAGACTTGCACCACTATAACATCAACACGGAAAATATTCCCACCTAACGAGATAGGAAAATGAGGAATAATCCCCAAATATTCACTAGGACGTCTGTCAAAATCCAACAACTCAAGTGAAGAAGACATAATCTCGGGAGAACCCAAGACTTTCCAAACCAAGGAGGATAAAATACTTGTCAAGGCTCCTTCATCCACAATACATCRATAAACGTTTGTTGAATTAACTTCAACCCTTATTTGAAAAGGTGTATAAGAAGGAAGATGAGGCTCAACAAGATCATTCCAAACAAAGGAAACCATCCTAGGGCTTGGAGGGTGTGTACTCAGAATGAGCGAAATTCCCCCTTATTCTGAAAGTACTAAAATGGAAATGCTATAAACATAGTCGGTAGACACTTCACTCCATAAGAGAGGAGTGGGATCAGCCGAAGACTACATCGGCGTGACCACTTTCTCAACCAATGGTTGCATAGGCTAAGAGACTGCATGGTCTAATGGCACCTCACCCCTCAAAAGAGGAGTGGTATCAGTCGATGATTGCATCAGCATGACCACGTTCTCAACCAATGGATACATAGGTTGAGAGACTACATGGTCTAAAGGCACCTCACCCCTTAAAAGAGGAGTGGGATCAGCCAATGATTGCATAAACATGATCACTTTCTCAACCAATGGTTGAATAGGTTGAGAGACTACAAGGTCTAAAGGCACCTCACCCCTCAAAAGAGGAGTGGGATCAGTCGATGACTACATCGACGTGACCAATTTCTCAACCAATGGTTGCATAGGCTGAGAGATGACATGGTATAAAGGAACCTCACCCCTCAAAAGAGTAGTGGGATCACTTGATGGCTGCATTGACATGATCACTTTCTCAACCAATGGTTGAATAGGCTGTGAGGAAACCTCAAAATACTTAGAATTAGAAGAGCTTGCAGGCACGGACCACAATCTTTGTACCTCTAGTATGCCAGGGCACAAATGAGTAAGGTGATCTCGCTTGCAAATATCACAAGGGAACTTAGGCTTATGTCCTATCCATATAGGTTTCTCAACATAATCGATGCCCCTAGCATGACTAGTAGTGGTTGGTTGCACATCTCCAACATGACTTGCAGAGGCTAGTGATGGGTCGATAACTTGACTTCCAGTGGCTACAAACCTATTACCAATATGACTAGAAGTGATTGGACTCTTTCCCCCAACATGACCTACAGAGGGTGGGTGATTTCCTGCAGCATAACTTGTAGAGGCTAGGTGATGGTCTTCAACGTGACTTGCAGAGGTTGTTGACCTATCTCCAACATGACTCACATAGGTTGGTTATTTCTTCTTCTTATTCTTCCTCTTTCTATTTCGTTTAGACTTCCAGTTACTAGTAACTATACTTTCACCAGAGGCAGGAGAAGGAGGAGGAGAAGACTTTGTTGATGAATAAACATCAACAGGGTGCCCATGACTTAAGGTGCTTAAATGAGAAGCGTCAATAGCATTTGGGACATTTGGAATGGTACCCAACCAAACTAGTGGTCCCACGTTCAACCCAGGAATGTACAAACTGGTCGTCAAAGGGACACCAATGTTTCTGAAGAAAGGAAAAGTACAAGAATCCCCTTACGAAGGGGTTCCTTGGTTGGTATTGTCAGAAACTTTATCCATGAATATCTTATGCATAGGTTTTCCCCTTGAGATATTGTTCAAATCCATAAAAGTCTCACACACAAACTCTGAAGAACCAATGTTATCAAAACAATGCCTATAAAGAGGCACCTCCACGTTTCTAAGAGGAAGACTGAAAAGTCCTCTCAACTGGCGAAGTAGGAAGTCTACCACCCTAGGTTAGAGACCCAAACCCATGATTGGCTAACTCACTATGGAAAACTAGGGAGCACAGAGTACACACTAAAAGTTCCTAAAGGAAAATCAAGCATATGACTAACTAGCTGGAAGAACAGTGACACCAACCAACACTAGAGTAACTTACTGGTGCAAGTGAAACTCGAATACGAAAGCACCCTCTGGGTATACTTTGCAAAGCATGGCCTGATGTCTTCTCTAGTTACTGTGGTATACCCCCACGGTCACCTGTGTAAGTCCCTAAAATAAAGGCATCTAGGTTTCCAGCTCATGAACAATCACCAGGCGGGTACAGTCGACAATCGGGTGGACTACAATGAGCAGGCTATCAATCCCAAAACCTATCAAGGGTATTGAAAGAAAGTGTTCTAGAAGACGACTAAGGACCTTGAAGGGATTCAAGATCCACAAAGCTCCGTGGAAAATTCGATCAATAGAATCCCAAGACAAGTCCTCTATATGTGTTCCCCACTACGCTTGGTCCGGCTTTGGAGGGGTTATCTCTGCTACCTTTCCGTACACGACCTTGTGTTTAGCCCCTATGTTAGACGGGGGTCCCGGCTAATTTCCATGTTACTGGACTTCTACAATCCTTAGCATAGAATCGTATATTTGTTTTATAGCCTTGAAGAGTTTCCTCTCCAACCTAAATCAAGGCTCTAGCCTAGACTAGTGGATGAACCCTACAAACATAAAGTCTAGTCAATTTTAATTAATCGTTAATTTTCGTGGCTTGTCTTAAGTAAAAGGTTATGAAAGTGAAACTAGTGATTTTTTGAGAGATGAAAGAAAAAAATAAACAGAAAACTGGAAACAAAATAACTTCTTCTTGACAAAAGTCTCAATCAACTTTTCAAACAAAAAAACAATTTTTTTTAAGATCTTTGAACAGAAGACTCAAAACAGGATTTTGCTCGACTACGAGCTACTTATTGTCCTAAGTAAACAACCAAGAAATTATGAAAACAAAATGTTTCCTGGTTATTGATGCAAACCAACAACTGCTTAACCAAACCAAGAAATAAAAGAGTTTTTTTTTATTTAATGCTCGCAAAGCAAAAAGGAAAAATGATGAAAAGTAAAGATGAAGAAAACTTCTGGCCTAAGCACAAATCATAAAGAGTTACTAACAATAACACTCAAACTGATGAAAGCAAACTCTCACACTTATCTAAAAACCCTATGAAAGAAAACATTTCGAGGAAAACTTTTTAATGAAAAAGAAAGTTATTGCTATGATCAGACCTAAGTTGTCGACTGCTATGATAGAGACCAAGAACGCTGAGAGGTATAACTCTTGACAAGGAAAAGGATGATTGCCTCTCCTTTAATCAAAAATTTTCTCAACAGGCATGCAATGGATAGTTCAACATCCAATGTGTGCATGCGAGCTGTGTAAGGTCAGGGTGTGTGTACATGCATGCATACCTTATGCAGGCGGTGTGTACCTATACCACTCTTCAAAAAATTAAAAGATAAGAAATCAAACACTGGAAAAGACTACTGGTATTGAGAACCAGAATTTATTGAAGACTCAGAAACTTACTTTGTCAGAAAAGAAAGACAATCCAAGGAAAATTTCATAGAAAAAAACCAATTTGAAATGGTACCTAAGCTACAAACTGCAAAAACAGAGAACATAATGAGTTTCAGAAAACCCCTGAGAAGGATCACTTCTGACAGGGAAGAGGATTACTACCTCTTTAATGAAACAATTTTGAACTTAACCACACTATTGTCACTTCATCATCTAGTGTGTCCATGCGGGCTGTGTGAAGGCTGGGCGCATGTACATACATGCAGGCCTTATATAGGCCACGTGTACCTTTGTGACTTCCTGAAATGAGAATGTAGCCAAGCAAGGAAAGAAGGGAATACTGGTATGGAAGACCAGAAACCCTACTAGCTCAGACTCTTGCAGAAACTCAGAAAAAAGGTGATGAAACCAATTTAAAACTACCAAAAAGTATCCCTAGAAAACCTGAGAGAAGTCCCCAGTGTGGTCGCCAATTATGTTGTGAGTGGGAAATCCCCCTATAGACTAGCACTTAGGGTTTTATCATGCATGCAAAAAATACCCAAAGATTCCTACTTTTTACCATCATCCCAGACCTAATCCCCATTATTCTTAAGCAAATACACAGTTAAGAAGATCAAGTGAACATACCTTATTTCTGGCGTTTGGTATCGATCCATCTTCATGATTGGTCACTCTTTGATTGAAAATCTCCTCCCAAGGCTGACCTGCTTTCACAAAAGACAAACAAATAACTCCACATGCATTTTATCTACGGAGTAATGGGTTAGAGATTTAATCAACATGTACACAATAAACAATGAAAACCTCATATGGTGGGACGGGAAAAGTACTTCTTTATTATTAACTTCACTAAAGTAACTTACAATGATGAAGCCAGCCACTACTCCATGAATCTGTTCCTAGGCTCCTCTTTTACTGTGCACCAACTACTAACACACTTGCTTCTCTTCTTTGTTGAAATCACAAAATGGTTGCAGAATATTGGGCAAAGGAGCATACGAATTCAGGTAGAGTTTCTTTACTATGTTTTTCCTCCTTTCAAATGGGACACCTAACCCTTCTTCTATAGGATAGAAGGAGCTAGGTATTTAGTGGAGTGACTGACCATGCATGGTCGAAGGGTTTAGTTAACTTACCCAAAACTATGTGTTTCGTCAGCAACTTTCCATCTTTCGTGCTTTTGTAGGTACACGCAGGTTGAAATGGGCCAGTGAGCATGTAAACATGGGCTGTAGTGGGTCAGCTAGAGTGTACATGTGGGCTATAGTGGGTCAGATAGTGTGTGCACTTAAAAAATATTCTTTTAGGAAGAGATGTTCAATAGTGGATTGGCAAAGAAGGAGAATGAGATGGCCTGATGCCAGGTAAGCATGTCTAAAGCAAATTAGGGTTATAAATGATCCAAATTTTATGAGAAAAATGAAATGACTAGAGATTATTACTATATGCTTAACACAGAATAACAGAGATATAGTAAAACTGGTTTTCTATTCAATAAGGAAATAAGATGAAACTGTAAAATGCAGCGGAAAACAAGCTTGTTGGAATGGTGGTAGCTTATCTCTGAGAAGAGATGTGATAGTTGTGCTCATTCGCAAGAAGATGATTACAATGAGTCTCTCAATGCCTTTTTACAAGAAACAAGAGTTTCAAAAACACTAAACATCCAAAAACCTAACCCTAGAAGATGAAGCGCCAAAAGTCATGTGGGCCCCGTTTGCGTAAGTCAGTACTTCAACTTCCCGGGGTTGTAACTTTTGCATACGATATTTGTTTTAGGAATATGATAGCCCATTGGAAATATCTATCCGAGGAGTAAAATAGTTGCACAAAATTTCACGATGAAATTTTGCAACTGCAACATACCCAAAAAAACGTCGTTTAGGGCCTCAAAACAGCTTCGGAAGTTTAGGACCCGAAAAACTGCTAAAAATAGTAAATTATCAAAATTGTGAGAAATTTGTTTTGAGCCAGCTGAAAAAGGTGGGTGGCCACCGATATCCACCTATATCAATCCTCCATCCTTAGGAAGAAATGGTATCCATTGCATTGATTTCCCCCATCAGATGAGGAAATTTCTGCTGAATTTGGCCCCGGGTGAGCCACTTGCCTTGGTGCAGGAGATGCCCTTCTTTGATGACTCGATAAATTTGGATCGTTTGTTGTTGAGTTCCCTTGATTTTTGTGTCCAAAATATAATCATTGGATTTATGTTGTATGCAGTCAGGGTTGAGCTCTGTTGGTGTCAGTTGTTCTGCTACGTCATAGGTGTCCAATAATGGTGGGAAATAAGGCCGAAGGAGGTCCACGTTGAACATTGGGTGCAGGCCAAGGAAAGGAGGAATGTTGAGCATAAAAGAATTACCCCCCACATCCTTGGTGATGGTTTATGGACTATAATGTAGTAGATGAAGCTTTCGATGGGGTCCTGTAAGGCGTTCTTTCTGCAAGTGCAACCAAACTTTGTCGCCCACCTAAAACTTATGTGGAACCCAATGTTGATCATGGCACTGCTTGTACTCATCATTGGACTTCTGTAGGATATCCTGAACCTGTTGGTGGATGTGTTGGATCCTCTCAATGAACCGAGTGGCTTTTTCAAATTCAGTTGGAGCAGGAGAGGAGTTGGTCGAGGTGACTGCAAGGGGAAGTGCAACATCTATGGGACCCAATGGTTGGAATCCAAACCCCACCTAAAAGGGGATATGGTCGGTTGAGCTATGCAGAGCTCGGTTGTAGCTATGTTGGACATAGGGAAGACTCTCATCCCATGTGTGAGGGTGCTTGGAATTATACATGCGTATGATATGCATGATCATTCGATTTACGACCTCAGTTTGGCCATCTATTTGGTGAGCTTGGTGTCCAACAGTGACCAGAGGCTCGACTAGAATGTGCTCAGAAATCGACTGTCTCGATCTGAGACAATGGTTTGTGGGATTCCAAAATGTACCCAGACCCATTCAAAGAAGATCTTGTCAGTGGCTTCTGCTATGATTCTCTTATTCTAAGCAACCAGAATCGCCATCTTAGAAAATCTATCAACAACCACAAAAACATAGTCATTTCCCCACTTGATAGATGGGAGGCCTAACGTGTAGTCCATTGAGATGGATTCCCATGGCCTATCAGGAGTAGGAAGAGGGGTGTACAGGCCCTATTTCTTACTGGTTGGTTCGGCAATAGAGAAGGCAGTGTAAGACCTGATATACTTGTTGGCCTCTTATCGAAGTTTCGGCTAGTAGAAATGTTTTTGTAGCATTTCAACTGTCTTTTCGACGCTGAAGTGTCCTGCCACCTGACTGTAGTGGGATTCCCATATCAGCTTCAATCACTCACTTTATGGAACACATATATGGCCCAGTCGACACAACAACCCATCCTGAAGATGGAAATTATCGACAACTGCCTTTGCATCCAACATTTGGTAGGTGGTGGCGAAGTCTAGGTCTGTCTCATAGAATTGGGGCCATCCAGAGGTCTCATGGCCGCAGGAGTCTAGCACTGTGGTGAGTGTCATGAATGGTGGTCTGTTGAGGCAATCAACGACATGATTGGTGCTTCCTATTTTATACTTGATGTTGAGGTGGAATTGCTGCAAGTGTGTGGACCACTTTTGATGGCGATCATTCTGCAATTTTCGTTGTGCCTGCATGAACTGCAATGGCTTATGGTCAGTGTGGATGAATATCTCCCTCCCAAGAATGTAATGTCTCCACTGGTGGTAGGCTTTCACAATGGAGTACATTTCTTTTTCATAAGTAGGGTACTTACGGACAACATCTGATAGTGTCACACTATGATAGGCCATGGGGTGGCCATGCCGCATGAGAATGGCATCCACAGCATAGTCTAAAGCATCAGTCTCAATCTCAAAGGGTTGTTGCAGGTCTGGTAGTGAAAGTATTGTGGCTGAGCACAAGTGTTGTTTCAAATCATCTAATGCTTGTTGTTGGGTCCAGCCCCACGTAAATTTCTCCTTACCACCACCCCTGGTTATTTAGTTGAGGGCCCATGCAATATGGGAGAATCCTGACACAAACCTGCAATAGAAATTGGCAAGGCCCAAGAAGCTCCGAAGCTTAGTGAGTGTGGTTGGGGCTGGCCAATCATGGATGACTTTGATCTTGGTTGGATCCACATGTATACCATGTTGATCAATGATGTATCCTAGGTAATGGAGCCTGTCCATGCTGAAGGATCATTTTTCCAAGTTGGCGTATAGCTTGTGCTACCGCTGGATGTGCATAACCTACTGAATATGATGCAAGTGTTCGACCTAAGTCTTGTTGTAAATGAGAATGTCATCCAGATACACCACTACAAAATTATTGGTGAATGGTCACAGGATATCGTCCATCATCCTCATGAAAGTGGCTGGAACATTTGTCAGACCAAAGGGCATGATCGACCATTCAAAAATTCCTTCCTTTGACTTGAAGGTGGTCTTCCGTACATCATTATGTTCTATTGGGACATGATGGTAGCTAGAATTTAGATCAATCTTACTGAAGTATTTGGCCCCCATGAGTTGATCAAGGAGGTTGTCGGTTCGGGGAATCGGGTACCAATTTTTGACTGTGATTTTATTCAGAGCATGATAATCAATGCAAAGTTGTCAGGTTCTATATTTCTTCTGTACCAGCATGATTGAGCTCCCGCAAGGTGAGGAGCTAGGATGGATGTGCCCCTTGTGAATAAATTCTTGGATTTGTCGCTTGATCTCCTCATTCTCTAATAAAGAGCGACGATAGACTGGCCCATTGGGAAGTGGTGCGTCGGGGTCAAATCGATGGGGTGCTTGACCTAGCAGTGCAGAGGTACCTCGGTAGGTGAGGAGAAGATATCGGAGTATTATTCCATGACCTTATCTACTTGCTTCTGCTCTGTGGAGAGGTCGGCCGTCGAGACCCTAGATGTGGCTGTGATATTTCTCTCATTATGAGAGCGAATCAGGAAGAAGAAAAACTTCCCCGTTTGAGAGATGACCTTTCTGCATTGCTTAGCAAAGATCATGGAAATATCACTAGGTGGGATAGCCTCGAGTATCCTATACAATTTCATGTTCAAAGTAATAATAACACTACGAGGCCTAGACTCATATACAACATGAAGTTTCCATAAATAAGTTTGGCCCAAAAGAACATCACAAACTTCGAGAGGAGCAACATCACACAATACCTCATCTTTGAAGGGATTGATGTCGTATGATAGTCGACACTATTGGTTGACGTAGAGATCGCTTCCTTGGCAGAGCCATCCAATGGTGTAGGGTTGTGGGTGCAGCGTTGTCGGCAGGGCCAGTTGCTTGACGACATCTGCTAAGATGAGGCTCTTCTGGCTACCACTATCAATGATAAAGTGTAGGGAGGTGCCTTTTACCCACATCTGTGAATGGAAGAGGTGCTCTCCTTCCTATGGATCATTCGATTCACCATGCTGGAGCTCGGAGGTAGCAACAGTTGCACTGGGTTCCGTGTCAGTGATCCATCTTCCCCTTTATGGTTCTGAATTAGAGTCAGAACCCACATCTGATTCAGAGGCTTTCACTTCAGCCACCAGTGTCTTCTTTGAGAGGCATTCAGTAGTGTTATGCCAAGGGCTCTTATGGAAGTCACACCACTTCTCGGTATATTTCTTTGTATTTCCAGTCTGCTTCTTTGATTTCGTCTTGCAATGGTTGTCCTGATGCTATCCATCTTTGCTCTGTCCTTTGTTCTGTGGGTTGGGGCCACCCTTTCCTAGATTTTGTTGTGAGGGATTCCCCGACCCAAATTATCGCATCTTTTGTTTGATCTTTTGCTTGATTTTGACAACATATTGGTAGGCCGCGCCTAAGGATGAGATTTCCAGAAATTCCATTTCAGTCTAGATGTATCTATGAAGAGGACCGCGATACTTGAGCACCATATGTTGCTCTAAATATTTGATACCCATCTTGGTGCGCAAGGTATAGAAGATATTTGTGAAATCTGGCACTGCTTGGTCTCTTTCTTGTGGCAGTGTGGTCCATTTGGTATACACGTTGTCATAACTTCTGACAGTGTAGTATTGTTTTTTAATAGCATCCCTGAAAGATTCACAGGTGTCTATGACTGTAAATAATGAGGGTTTCTCTGTTTCCTTTTGCTCACAGAAAGTTTCCCACCAATCTTTGACACGGGGAACGACTTTGAGGAGTGCAAAAGTAATCTTTTCTCTATTTGAAAAGTTATGGACAGAAAAATACCCTTCTAGTAGATTCAACCACTTGTCTATAGCATCTGCATTTATCTAACCTTCAAATATAGTAACATCGAAGTTTATTTGTACCTTGAAGGGGGTGGTGCCTCCGCTTGAAGAAGATGTGTTTCCTGTTGGTAGTCGCCGAAGGATTTGTGTGAAATTATCCATCATCTCGTTCCTTTGTTGCATGAGGGATTCCTCAATCAAAAGTTTGAAAGGATCTCATGTCCCATCATATTTATTTTCTCCTTCCATGAGAGGTTGCTTGTGTGTGTGAGAGATTTTTTCCTCGAGAGAAACAAGCTTGAGACCTAACTCTTTGTACTCCGACCTCGTTGGGGACATGCATTAAGACGACAAGGAGCAGAACGCTCGGATACCAATGATCCAGATTTTATGAGCAGAATGAAATGAATATAGATTATTACCAGATGCTTAACACAGAATAACAGAGATACAGTAAAACTGGTTTTCTATTCAATAAGGAAATAAGCTGAAACTGTAAAATGCAGCGGAAAACAAGCTTACTGGAATGGTGGCGGCTTATCTATGAGAAGAGATGTGATGGTTGCATTCATTCGCAAGAAGATGATTACAATGAGGCTCTCAAGGCCTTTTTACAATAAACAAGAGTTTCAAAAACACTAAACATCCAAAACCCTAACCCTAGGAGATGAAGCACCAAAATTCATGTGGGCCTCATTTGGGTAAGTCAGTACATCAACTTCCCGGGGTCATAACTTTTGCATACGATCTATGTTTTAGGCATATGATAGCCCGTTGAAAATATCTATCCGAGGAATAGAATAGTTGCACAAAATTTCACAATGACATTTTGTGATCGTAACATACCCCAAAAAACGTCTTTTAGGGCCTCAAAACGGCTCCAGAAGTTCAAGACCCGCAAAACTACTAAACATAGTAAATTATCAAAATTGCAAGAAAGTTGTTTTCAGCCAGCTGGAAAAGGTAGGTGGCCATCTATATCCACCTAGATCAATAACACCTACCTTTTTCACCTCTATGAGGACAATCTCTGAACCTATGATCCCCTTTGCAACCCCAACATTGAATAGGTGGCTGCCTTGGCCTCTCACTCCCTGTGTCAATCGTTCTGGGTTCTTTAGGCATTTGTTGTCCTTGTGGATTATTTCTGAAGAATGGTGGCTTAGCTCCCTTCTTCCCCTGATCCATTTTGAATTTCTTATTGTCTTCCCAAGACTTTTGGAAAGATGGTCTTGCTTTCTATTGATCATATAGGCATTTAGCTTGCCTTATGGTCTCTTCTAATGTATTGAGATCATCATACTGTATTTTTTCACTGATGAACGATGGTAATCCACTCAAATACCTCTGAATTTTGAATGTCTCATCCTTGATGAAAGAGACATACTTCATCAATTATAGAAACCTTCTCTCATATTCATCTATGGTCATAATTCCAAGCTTGAGTTCAAAAACTCTTTCATTTTTTTGTCATAGTATCTCTTAGTCAAGTATTTCTTCTCAAAACACTTCTTGAATTCCCTCCAAGTAAAACATTTCTCTTTAATGTGATGCACCTACACAAGTTGATCCCACCACATGGAGGATTTTCCCTTGAGTTGATAGATGGAAATTCTACCTACTGCATGAGAAGAATAATTATGCAATTGAAAATAATTTCTCATGCCCAATAACCATGTTTCTGCATCTTCATTCTTCTTGTGCTGTCCATCAAATGTAGGAGGTTTGATTTTGTTCATTTCTCCTTGTAGTTCCTCTACCCCAGACCTCTTATACCTTTTGATAGGGGATGGACTTGAGTTGTTTCCTGCTCTCTTATTGGAATGCCTTGGGCAGTGATGGTGGTGTCTGCTAACACTTCTTGCTTTTCTTTTCTCATCCGAAGGCTTGTGACTTCCGGATTTTCTTAAGCCACCCTCCTTAATAAATTTCTTTTCTATTCTGTTTAATCCCTCCAATAAATTTATGTTGAAGTCATCAAGCTGCTCTTTGGCTCTCATAAGCCTCTCATTATCATCTTTATGGCTTTGGACATCCTTCTGTAAATTTTTAATGGTCTCTGCCAGATTCATGTTTTCATTCCTTTCTTCTCCATGTCCATTGGAGTTTGTTCCTTCAATGCCCAAATGGAAATCCATCCCTCTTCTCTCATCTTGCTGACTATAATTCCCCTGTGCTACTTCCAGTCCTATGGACTCTGCACTGATCTGATCTGATCTAGTTGTTGTAAATTCTGCAAAACATGCAGCCATCGAAACTTATCAGGCTAACAATTCAACAATTCATGAAAAATATGAACCATTTTGGTTCAATATATACATCCAAATTATCTCTTCTGATTTTCTGGTGTTATCACCATGAGAATTCTAGATAAGACCCAAGTCTTGAGAACATAGACACTTGGTGCCTTCAGAGATACATTTGGGAAAGAAGGTGGTTTGAAAAAACCACTTTTTCCAAGACATTGTATAATGTGTTTCAATATGTTAAATCCACCACTCGTGGAGTGGGCGACGGCTACTCAGATCACCCCATTTCAGTCATTCGGTACTTCACATCCATGTGAAGTTAGCTAAACACCGCCATGTAACAAAATCAAAATCTAATCATTTAAAATGGATTAGTCGAGCATGGCAACCCAATGCACTTGTATGTAGTCTGTCTGCACTTCATAATTGGGATTCTATAACTACCAATCCTCAAGTATGAAGGCATTTGTTTATACATAAATGAAGTAATCTCCAAATTACTCGACTTTATGCTCTCTGTAAAAGAATTTTGGTATCCACCAACTGAGATACATGGGCAAGACTAAATTCAGTGAGACTGGTTATTCGGGAAACATGCTAGACTTTCCTGTGAATAAGGAGGAAAGGGTACTTGCTCACATTCTAGCTAGTAAATTCCACACAGATCTAGCTATAGACTCGCAGTTGGAAGTCAGGATGAATCCCACTATGAAGGATTTAATCATCAACAGGCCAGCTACTAAGAATAAAAGGATCAAGTGAAAGAAGAAGGAGGAATCCATAGTTGAAACAGCCAAAAGTGTTGGAGAGAATCAACCAGTCTGGTTAGATTGTTTAAAGGAGGAGATTGCTAAGCTAAAATGAGTCTTCAACTAAAATTAAGTATGTTATAGTGAATTTTGGATAGCTGGTAGCAAAGGTAAGGAGCACCAGAGATGATAGGCATGTTCTTAAATGACCCTTTTTACAACAGGATAACTGTTATCATTCCCTTTTTGTAATTTTTGGGATTAATTTTATTATATAAATGCAGAAGTGGATTTTGGACTGTTTATTACAAAATTTTAACTGGTTGTGTTATGGTTCTTGTTTTCTCTTATAGTATGCTTTTCTTGTAAGCTTATATTTCACTTCCATCTGTCTGAATCGGAGGAATATAAAACTCAGAATTATTTTTAACTAATGCTCTGATGCAGTTGTGTGTTTCTTTTTCCTCTAATATCATGCAAATTTTTCTATTAAGCGTAGACTCATCACCTTCCAAATGACTTCATGAACACAAAAATTCATCTTGTGCATCCATATTTATCATGCATAGTAACACCACAAGGTAAAACACATTTTTGTGCAACTATATCCACTATTCATTTCTTCTCTGTCATGCCAACAACTTGCGTGCACTACTTTTGCGTTGTGAGCCAATATCCACTGTGCATGGTTTTGGTATTACACACTAATAATCCACATGCATTTCATCCTATGCATTGTGTTGCGCCTCTTTCATCAACTTGGTGAGAAAATAAGAGGTGCTTGCAAGCTCAGTTGGGTCTGTTGAGAAGGACAGCTATAGAGGAAAGAGTTAGAGAAAGAAAAACAAAACTATAATCAAGAATTAAAATAATAAAAACTAAAATCATAAGCATAGGGACATAGAGATAACAAGAACAAAAAGACCCATGTCACCAATGTTTGAGGCTCGATCTATTGATGAAAACAAAGCACCAAGAAGAAAGGGGACTATGAGTCCCTTCTTCCTCCAAGGGAAGGCTCTTGGACCCTCACTAGTAGCTCTTCTTACAAAAAAGAAAATGAAAATGGTGATGAAAGAACTCTTTGCAAATCCACTCAATGGAGAGGTGGATTTCTCAATGAAATGGTGCCAATGTGATCTTGTCAAGGATAGAGTCCTTAAAACAATATAGGTAGCATAACATTACTTAGAATTCCTTGAGAAAATGAGGTGCATTCATGGCTTTTTATAGGATTGCTTTGGGCTTTTGTGTAACT
>JASDQU010101535.1:323795-349013 GCA_032191745.1 Picea mariana
TGCCCCTGTGCCAACAAAGGCCAATGTATTTATCTCCTGATTGATATTCTCCCAACTTTTCTCACACTCAGCCCACCTTTCCTATATCTTTTGCTGAGGTTCGTGGGCCATACTTACCTAATATTCAACTGCCTTCCTAATTCAGTAGATGCTTCTATCCATTAGCACTTGGATGCAATGCTCTTTTGTGTCTCGGACCTTATGTATTGCAATGATATAATTGATTCACTCCACATCCTGGTATTCCTTCTCATACCATCTCTCCATGTCTTTATAGGTTGTCAGCACCATGAGAGTGTCTTTTTGAAAATTGGCTACGCACACGGTGAAGAGATGTATTTCACTCGTCAATTGTGCATATGCTTCTTGGAATTCACTCTTCAGGAAAAGTGTGCTTGCGTGGAGTCCTGTTAATATTTTTCTAGATGGAACAGATTGTCCAACTCATTATTTATGATGGATAGTTCTTTTTCATCCCATTTTTCTCGATCTAGCATGGCATCAATTATGGCCATCCCCATGTTGATTAGCTCAGTTGTCTTCACATTTTCTGTGCTAAGAATCTTTTCTTCTGTGGTGATGAGAAGTGTGCTATCAAGCGTGAGCCTCCTTTTCTTGGTTGTCCTTCTCATTATGTATTTCCTCTTTCTGTCATAAGAAATATCCTGTATATCGAYGACCTCATCCATGGGATTAGGGATCTATTGGTCTCCCTAGGTCAAAGTGTTTCCTAGCCTTCCTGCTGTATAAATGTTTTCTATGACTGGCTCTTGTACTTCTTTAACATGAGAATATTTTGTATGTTATGGTGACTTGACCTCCTTCTGGTGTCCATCGGGTGGTGGAGTTTCATCCTAATATGGGAAGATGGTCACAGGTTCAACACTAACTTGGTGATCAAATATTAAGGTGTCGATCTCTAGCTGCTGCAATTCCTCTTCCTATTCACCTGAGACCAACTCATCCTTGGAGATGTCTTTCGGAGTCTCTGATAGATATAGAAAATCATATTCTAGGATACTCTCGGCCTCATGGTCGCCCTGCAGAGGGTTTAGAATCAAAGAATCGAGAGTTGAAGCAGATGTTCCCCCCAATTCTTCCTCCTTTGTAATTGGTATTGGATTTATAAGTGATATCTTCGAACTCTCTTCATCATCATAGATGGTAATTAAATAAAGGAGAATGTTAGGAACACCTGTTTCACCTCATGTTCTTGGAATCTCCTGTTGGGCTAGAATAATCGCCAATGATATGGCTTGTGGTGATGGAAATATGGGGTTTTCTGGATCGATGTTTCCCTCAAGTGGGGTTGATTATGAGCCATTTATCTCCTCTCCGATGTTGATTGTGTCAACCGCAGTGATCCTTATGGATTCTAATAGTTGGGGATAATTTTCTAACATCTAGATGACTCTTTGGGATTCTTCTACAACAACATCCCTCTCCTTTGTACCTCTGTGGATTCTACTTCTCTGTTCTCTTCCCTAACTCTGTGGTCTTCTTGAGCCATTTGTTCTATCATTTCAACCTACTCATCCATACTCATTGGTTTAAATCTAGTCATATTGAGGTTATCTTTTCTCTATAGCACCTCCTCCCAGTCTTGAGCACATTTTGTAAATATTTCGTCTTCAAACTTATCATGTGCATATTTCCAGCAAGAGGAGACTTGTGATGCATGTTGAAGTAATATCCCTCTAGGGTCATGTTTGCGAAATCAGATTGTGGGGAATCTGTATTCTAGCTGGATCAAACCTTCTTGTTTATCTTGCATAGTATCCTTCACCATGTGAAACCCTATATGGAAACCATAGGGTATGAACACTCACTTCTTGTCTTTAACCAAAGTGGAATTATAGCTCTACAAGATGGTTTGGTAATAGATTTCTACCATGATGAGCTGGTCTGGGATGTGAGGAGGGAGTAAATTCAGTGTGCCAATAGCCCCAAGCACTCTGATATAAGTGGTGGTTTCCTCTAGGTACCAGTGGCCTACTTTTGAGATCATTTTCTTGGCCGCAGACGAAATTCTTGGGCATTCTTTCTTAAAAATAATAAAATAGGCCCAAGCTATAAATTCATCGCAGATGAGAGCATAGTATTTTTTGTACCTGTTTTAACACATAATGTTGAAGTATACATGTACAGGTATCTCATCGACATGCCAACTTAGATTCATGCCTACGAAGACATTCCTTGTGCATATTATGTCTAGTAGGTATGATTCCATGTGAAAAGAAAGCGTTTCTCCATCCTTTGGTGTCTGGGACTGCAATATAGTTGTGCTCAATTGTTTTGAAATGATTTCTCCCCAATTGAAGCTACTCCCGGAGATGGCCATCGTGTATTCCAGGGGCATCCATAGTGTTATCACACAAACTTGTCAAAGCATGGTGGGTTTGAATTTCTACCTAAGTCTGTGGTTTTGTCTGGCCTTTCTCCTTTCCACTGACCAAACGTTAAGTTTTTCCCCTTTCCGCTTGTATTTTTCTCTGTGTTTTTCCTCAATGGTTTGAGCAACCTTTTTTTTTGTGTAATCCTTTCTGAGAAGTCTCGGCCCTAAAATTTTGTTTTCTTGGGGTTAATCACTACCCTATATACCTTTGTCACTAATTCTTTTTCTTTCCTGAGCCTTCAACCCGTCGTCCAATTATTTGTTTACAGAGGCCACAATCATAAGTTCAAAGTGAAGCACTTAGAGTGGTCTGATATGGAATCAAATCAAGTGAGCAAGCAACATCCTTTTGGTGAAGGAATTTTCATGTCAAATTTCAAGGAGTGACGACACACAATAAGTGCGGGAATCGGGAGTTCAGAACGTTGTTAAAGTTACTTGTAAAGGATCAGAATCCTCGAAATTTGAAATCAACAAGAGCCGTTCGATCCAAAAGGATGTGTGGAACCTGATCCGAATCATGGATAAAGTCATTTTGGGAAAGTTGAAGTGAGGAATGTGTCGATTTCCCCAGTCCCGAAATGCCGAAATCTCAAAGTCCCAAAATGTCGATATTCATCTGAGCCATCCGATTCGAAGGGACACCTAGCACCTAATCAGATAAATCATGATTTCATGACTCGGAGGCTTTAGCATGGAGCCCAGCATAGACTCACGAAACGTGAAGTCGCAAAGCACCTAGGAGTTGGGCTCATGATCATAGCATGTGGTTATATGGGAAGTAGGGCCAGAAAGAAGGGTGAGTGCATATTGAGCAGCAGGTGACAGAGGTTTTTGAGCAAGCATCCTGTCGTTAATTTAAAACAAAATCTGATCGTTGGTCTGGTGGTTTATTTCACAGATTCAAGCATCATGATATTTGGAATCGAATTTAATGAAGTCTCCCAAAATCCAAAATCCTAAAATTTCACACAGGGAGCCCTAGTTCACGACTCGAGGTCACATGAAGCAATGGAGAGGAGCCGCACTAGAAGCTGAGGGCTCCTGTATTATTCATAAAGGAAGATATGTGTGGTCTCAAGGCACCAATATTGAGTTGAAGGAATCATGAACGTCTCCTGGAACATTCATGGGTGTTAGATTTCATCCCAATCCCAATGAAGGCAATTAATGTAAATGGGGAAGGTTGTTGAAACCTCATTTCACCACATAAATGGAAAGCATGGAAAGGTTGGCCATGGAGGCAGATTGTCAGCACAAAGTTCCCCTATCAATGGATTTTCTGCAATGCCCATACCTATCTGATCTTGTGTCTGATAGAAGAATGAAAGTGCAGCCTGACAGAAGAAGATGCAGACACCGAGCCTTGAATGCAATGACTAGAATGTCCTCCTGGTGGGAGAGATTTGTTCTGAGAATAAATATTTAGTTTTGATATTTTGTTATGGTCGATGGTTTAGCTAGGCTCCTGATTTGTAGATTTTTAATGAAGACTCTGGTTTTTTGGTTATGTACCTGTATCTGAGACGTCTTTTTTAATGTAAGTCAATTTCCTTTCCTCTCTATGTAACAACTATGTTAAAACACTCGGGAATGGATGATCCAGTCAAGGGTATTTATGTTTTTGTGATGAAAGTTTGATCGCACGGACATTGCGACCAGTTTGAATCAGTCCCATGTTGTTGTCTTTTCCTTCTAACACTGAATGACTTGGGCATGAATGATCTAGTCGAGTTGTTATTATTGAATTGTTATGTATGTTTGATTTTAGTTTAGTGATAATTTCATTTAGTTCCCTAAAACTATGATCCAAGAGGATCTTGTCTTCTGATTTTTTCATCTTTAGGCTGCTAGAAGACTAGATGTCCATAGTAGACCTCTACATTTTCTCCTCAAGTTCTTCATCCTAATCACCCTTACTACAACTTAATGACTGAGGTTAGATCAAGACCACATCTTCCTGTGCATACCATCCAAGTTTTCCGAGGTAAAGAGATATTATCCTGAGTTTTCTTCCATTAGATCCCCTTTAAATTTATTCATTGGGACATAAAAGTGATGGGCACTGATCTTACCTTTGCTGCAATCTGGAGATGACATGTAGTTCTAATATTTATGGTGCCATTATTGGGGACAAATTGAGTATTTTACCTGGGAAATAATGACAAAGATCTTTTGATTATAAAGGTGCATCGGACATCAGAACCATTCAAGATTTCATTTTTCACCTGGTGACTCCATTGAGGAAACCCTACTATTTCAGTTGTGGCGTCTAGAGGCAGACACACGAGGTCTACTCCACAACTACCTTTAGAAACACCTGAAGCTAACCCAGAGAAAATTATTAGAAGGAGAAAGGCCCTTCAAGAAGGTACTTCTACTACTAAACTAGGTATTTTTGATGATTTTAACCATCCTCATTTAGCAACTCCAGTAGATGTTTGTCATTTTCCTATTACACCATCTGTTGGAGCTTCTAGAAGTTTAAATTTTGGGAGTTTTATTGCTGATTTTCCCTCTCTAAGTTTCACTACTCCTCCTCCTGTTAGAGTTACTGGTTTTACAGAGAGGGAAACCTCTAATCCCTCAATTCCTGTAACATTTCCTTCAAATCCTCTATTGTTCCCCTTTCCTCCAGGAAGCTCAGTTCCAACCTCCCCTCTTCAAATTCCTTCTCCTCATGTTTCTCCTCCACCTATCCTCCCTATGGAAGGTGTTAATCCCCCTAGGAACATAATGTATGCCATAGTGGTTGTGAGATATTCCCCTCTGGTCTTACCTTAACCAATGAATGGTCTCCCTGCTGGATATTACCTGAAATACATGCCCAAGTTCATTGGAGAAGAAGACATAACTACTGAAGAGAACCTTGTTTCCTTCTATAGTTATGCAGACGATTTGAATATTGAAAATGAGGATGTTTGGATGAGAGTTTTGTCTAGAGGCTTCATGGCGAGGCTAGGAAATGGTTTAGAGGATTAACATCTAGATCCATTGCTAGGATTGAGGATTTAGATGGCATTTTCTTGAGACAATGGGGGGATAAAAAGGACTTTATGTATTATATCACAGAGTTAGGGTCCCTAAGGATAAAAGAGGGAGAATATGTCTCTGATTTCTCCAAAATATTCAACAAGATGTACAACAAGATCCCTACTGAGATAAATCCTACAAAGGCCTCTGCCAAAATTACCTATGCTAGTTCTTTTGACCCTGACTTCTACTTCCTGTTAAGAGACATAAGAGATACATCCTTGGCTCATATGAAATATGCAGCCATGGAAGTGGAGTCCAACGTACTGGCAGTTGGCAGGCTTAGAAATAAGTTTTATACAGATAGAGGAAGCGGAAGATCTGAAGCCTCAACCTATAGTTCCTCCGCTTCCCATCCCCAAGTAGATGAATTAACCAAGATGGTAAAATCTCTTTCTGTAGAAATGGAGAAGATGAAATTTGAGGGGACGCAGATTTATAAGAACACCCAAAATACAGATAACAAGGGTAACTTCAGAAGAACAAACACTACCCCTCAGATACTCCTGAGAGAGCCTAGAAGCAGAGATAGGGATGATCAGAAAATCCAAACCCCTCTCTAGAATAACTTTGTTGTTGATGAGGAGGGAGAGGCATGATCCTAAAATCCATTATCTTGGAGATACCTCCCCATTTACCCATTTAACTCAATCTACATATGAAGAGTCCCTCATGGAAAGCCAAATAAACGAGTTGAGTAAAAGGGACAAGACCAATAGTAGTCAAAATAAATATAACCTCAGGTCTAAGAAAAATATGGGAAGTATGACATCCCTGATCAGCCTCCCAGAGAAGATAAGCTTGCCAAAGATGCTACAGACAACATCAAGGAAACGAAAACAAAGAAACCCCCACCAGTAGCCAAAGATCTTGTCCCAGAAGTGAGACATTCTAAATCCCCCCTCCTCTTTCAACTTTGAGAATGAAATTCATAAGATTAGGATCCCTGTACCCCTTTTAGAGCTAGTCAAGCATGAATATTTTAAGATATCCCTCTCTAAACTGTTACATCCCGAGACTTCATCTTATTCCAAAGACTTAGTAAACCTTCAATATGAAACGCTAGCAGTCATTTTAGGTCCCTTGATAGAATATAGAGATGATTCATCCCCTCCCTTCTACACCTCACTAAACATACATGACAAGGTGCTGCATAATTGTATGATGGACTCAAGGGCATCTCATAACCTCATGCCCAAAATTGTCATGGAAGGACTTGGATTAGAAATCAAAAAATATTATCATGATTTGTATTCTTTTGATTCAAGGAAGGTACAGTGTCTTGGTTTCATCAAATATCTGGTTGTGACCTTGTTTCAGTTGCCCATGAAAAGTGTGGGCATAGATATTGTGGTAACTGATGTTCCCCCCAAGTTCGACATGTTATTGTCGATATATTGGATAAAGAGAATTGGGGGAACCTTATAGATGGACCTCACATATGCTACCATTCCTGTGTTTGGGGGGGAGCATAGAATACTATACAGAGAAGCTCAGTTGGCCTATATTATTAGTGATGAAGCTGACCCCTCCAACCATCATATTTTCACGCTAGATACTGATTTGGGATCCAACTTATTGCATCTCACTGATGCCCTTGAAACCCCTCTTGAAATCAGAAAGTAGTCCCTTACTCTCTGTGAAGATTCTCCTCCAATTACCTCTATTTGGAAAATGTTCTTTGATGGAGCCTCTTCTAGGGAAGGTGTTGGTGCTGGGGTGATCTTTGTTTCTCCTATTCAAGAAATTATATCTCTGTCCTATAAGTTAGAATTTGAAAATACCAATAATGTGGCAGAATATGAAGCTCTTGCTTTGGGTTTGATGACTGCAAAGGACATGAGAATTGAAGGGATATCAGTGTTTGGATATGTTGATTTAATTTTCCAACAGATCAGAAATATTTATCAATATAAACACCCCCGTCTCAGGATTTACATAAATGAGGTCTGGGATCTAGTTAACCATTTTTTCTTGGCCTTCAACATTTCATTTGTTCCAAGTGAAGAGAATGCCATGGCCGATTCTCTGCCTATTTCAGAAACTCTACCACCTAAGCTCATATATGACATAGAAGTGAAATATAGACCCTCTATACTTGACAATGTCAAGCATTGGAAAGTGTTTGAGGATGATCTGGAAATCAAAAGATTCCTAGAAACTGTTGATGAGTTTTCTGCATTTCAATATTTGATTTTATGGATAGATGCGCGGGTCGTAGAGTAGCCAATGGTGTTGTGAGCACCAATGCGCGAATTTAATGACTTATGGGCGCAGGTGCGCAGACAGTGTTGAGCAGTACAATGGTTTTGGTGCACATGCGTTGAATATGTGTTTGTGGGTTAAAACATGCGCACACTCTCTATTACACAACCATGAATAAAATTTCGGATGAAATTCTCTCTGCTCAGCTTTGAACTTGGCTTTTTGCAGGTTGGCTTGGACCGATTATGGTCCTTGTAAGTTAAAAAAACAAAAAGAAGAGCTAAAATAACCCAAATGGGGTAGGAAATTGATACCTTTTCCTAGTGGAGTCACCAATCTGTTGCACCTCTTTTGTCACCTAAATGAGCAAAATAAGGGTGCTTACAAGCCCTGTTGGGTCAGCTAGGTAAGACGACAGTAGAGGAAAGAGTTAGAAGTACAAAGCATAAAAGATAAGCAAAGAATTAAACTAAGAATGATAAAAGAAATTAAACTAGAGTGCATAAGGACATTAGAACAAGACATAATTAAGACTGATGCCACCAATGGAAAGGATTGTATTAGTGGAAACAAAACACCAAAGAGAAAGGGAGACTTTGGGTCCCCTCTTCCTCCAAGGGAGGGCTCTTGGACCCCAAAATATTGAGCTCTTCTTACAAATAAGGAACTAAAATAAAATAGTGAAGAGAATCCAAAGCACATCCAATCTAGAGGTGATATGAATGACTAACTGAAATGGTTCTAGAATGGTCTTGATAAGGACAAAGGATCCTCCAAGAGAATATCAACATCATAACAATACAAATGAATTCCTTAAAAATATAGTGCACCCATGGATTTCTTTTATAGCATAGCTTTGAGGTATTATGCAACCCGTTCTTAGTGTGAATAAGGGGCCCTTTATGGAACCTTTAGGTCTTTGATAGGCCCCCCAGTTAGATTCATCCGATATTTGGATGTCAAATCAACTTGGAAGTTGAACCAAAAGTGGGTGGAAGGTCGACCATTATCATAAATGTGTCGTTTTGAGGAGTGCGCGACTTTTTGCATCCATAGTCGCGCATCATGCGCATGTGCTCTTTTCCGATGTTATCTGACTATCACACGTGTGTGCACACCTTATGTATTTTTAGCACATGTTGATTTTATTGTTGGTTGTATAGTTTTGGACCTTTTGGAGATGCATTTTTGGTCCATGAGTGAACTAATGAGTGTTTTGAAGATGTTGGATTCTTGTAACCATTTGTGGATGAAATTATGGTGATAACATAGGGGATAAACATGAGGTCATGTGCAAAAAGGTAGTGGAGATAATCCCTCCAAAGCTAGACCAAGTGTGGTGGGGAACGCATATAGAGGGATTATCTTAGGATTCCGTTGATCACATATGCCACGGAGCTTTGTGGGTCTCGAATCCATTCGAGGTCCTCAATTGTCTTCCAGAACACTTGCTTTCAATAACCTTGATAGGTTTTAGGCTTGATACCCTACTCATTGTGGTCCACTTGACTGTCGACTATACTCGCCTGGTGACTGTTCGCATGCTGGCAACCTAGTTACCTTTATTTTAGGGACTTACACAGGTGACTGTGGGAGTATACCGTGGTACCTAGGACAATCATCGGGACACACTTTGTAGAGTATACCCGGAGGGTGCTTCCATATTTGAGTTTCACTTGTACCAGTAAGTTGCTCTAGTGTTGGCTGGTGTAACTATTCTTCCAACTAGCTAGTGATCTTCTTGTCTTATCTCATAGGGACTTTTTCTAGTGTGTGTTGGTTCTTGAACGTTAATAGAAATCCTTAGTGTGTCATTGATATTATCACACAGTGGAGGATCAAGAGATCTGTCGATCATGCAGGTGTAAGTTTTAAACCTGCAAAGTAAAGCAACGCATATAGATTCTTAAGAAAAATAGAAATTAATGAATGGCTCATTCACATAGTACACAAAGATTTATACTATAAACCCTCAATCGGGAAAACCTTTCTTATATTCATTATATCAAATTTCACCATTTAGTATACAATATATACAATGTTTTTAGGTATTCCATAGATACCAAAACCCTAATCCCTAAAACCGAGATTATTTTTAGTAAACCACTAAAAATAGTAAAAATCGCCCAAAAACAAATTTTGGGGCATTGCGTGTAACCAAGGGGGGGCATACCTGCCCCCCCCTATGACCCCCCTAGGAAATCGCCTGGTGCACATGTCACAAACATATCACTAATATAAGGGGTCATCAGACGTAGTTGTCATATCTAACATGCCCACACACACATGCAAAGAATATAACACATACCCAACATTCTCCCACTTGTTGTTTTCTTTGCATCCAGGGGTACAGGGGATTATATAGTCAACAATCCAAGGAAGAAATGCCCATTGTTACTCTACACCAGGAGAACTTTTCTGTGCTCACAGACTTTGTCAATGAATCTACAACATTCTTCAAAGAGTCAACCTTTACCAGCAACACCTTCTTTTCCTCAACCATGTCTCTCACAAAGTGATACTGAACATCAATATGCTTTTTCTTCGAATGATAAGTTTGGTTATTTTCCAGGAAGATTGCACTCTGACTGTCACAATCTAATCTCACTACTTGTTGTACCAACCCAATACTTGAACATAATCTTTGTAACCATACTGCTTCCTTGCTTGCATGAGTGGCTGCCACGTGTTCAACTTCTATAGTTGAGAGTGCCACTACAACCTATCTTTTGCTCATCCAACTGATTGCTCCTCCAAATAGGTTAAACACATACTATAACACCCTATTTCCCCTAGTTTGTAAAACTAACTGGACTGACCAGAACTGTGGCAAACTCGAAAATGTGAATATGTGATGTGAATGGACCTTGTGGAAAAGGTCGATGAATGTGAATAACATTATGAATTTACATTGCAGGACTACTGAGAGGGGATGTGCAGAAAAAGAGACCATGATGGTGGTGGAAGGCATCTAGAAAGGTGGCGTTAACTTCCACTGAGAATGAATACTATATTTGGACTTCACTGGCCCAGAGAACCAAAAGCGGCTCGCTGGCCCTGAATTAAATGTCTCACAGGCTGGTAAGTAGATGGATCCTTAGGAATTAATGAGGGATGGGGAGGTGAGCCACCCATATGTAGAGCCATCATGACTAACCAGTGCGAGGGAAATCGTGCCACATGCAACCTTGCAAGAGGATAAGGCGTGGGGTAGAAGCGATTGGGGGCAGATGCGAGGGGAGAACTCTAGCGATATGCAAAGTTAGTGATAGCAGAGAGGAAGGAGAGTAACCTTCACTTCTGGTCACTGGAAAACAGAGACACAGTCTCACAGCATCGTGGTCTCAACTCAAGGGTGGCTAGTGGTAAATCCGCTGGGAGTCGCTAAGCCTACGGTTGGGTGGAAACGAGCACCCCTCTCAGTAGTTTCATAACCCCTGGTGTTATTTTCTGATAAGTGCTTTTCCTTTGACATCTTGAAATATATGTATGCTAACATTTATGATCATAAGCTATGAAATCGTGAATGACTTCCTTATAAGAATGTCTGTATGGTATCTTGATCAGTACTGGTAGTTGTATGTTTATATGGGAAGACTACGTGTGGCTTATGCTCTCTTAAATTGTTATTTACATGCATGCTGATCTAATTCAGACTTCTCGCCTAGTTCTCGGGAGAGAGATACCCTTATATGCCTTAGATAGTAACCTGGGTAAACCTCCCCATAGAGATACCCTCCTTGAAAACATCATCAAGAACCTGGAAGGAGGACATGAGGGTGCAAGGCCCTAAGAAATCCTTGATAAGTATCGAATCGATGGATGAGATCCCGTCGGGAGATCTGTGGTCACTCATGACCGTCAGATCGAAAGAAGAAGATGGAGTGTTAAGTGCCTTAACCCTGATAGGTATTGATCGATGGATGAGATTCCATCGGGAAACCTGTGGTCACGCATGACCGTTAGATTGGTAGGAGTAAGTAGGGTGTTAAATGCCTTACCGCTTTTTTTTTCTGTGTCCTCGTGGGTAGCGAAGAAATCGAGACCGTAGATTCCCAAGGTCCATGGGAGTATCTGGACCATTGATTTTTCCACGTCCAGGAAGTCATGGAAGAATGCACAGGTAGGAACCAATCTGAGCCGTCAGATCTCGGCTGGAAAACCCTACAGTCGTTGGATCTGTCAGGAGTTACCCGAGGGTTAAACCCCCAGTGAATAGGGGAGAAAGCCCCGAAATAGATCTAGACCATTCGAACGACGAAGGCCACGTGTCGTGAGATTTCCCATTTTAGGAAATMGATAATCGAGAACTCGGGAGTTTTGGTGATGAGAGATCGAGATGTTCCATGGTGGAAACCTCAAAGTGGTTATGGATCGTCTGATCTTAGGAGGCTACATTTTGAGAGATTTCTCATTTCGGGAAATTGAGAATCAAGAACTCAGGAGTTCTGGTGACGAGAGATCAGGATGTTCCATGGTGGAAACCCCAAAGTGGTTTTGGACCGTCCGATCTCGGGAGGCTACGTGTCGAGAGATTACCCATTTTGGAAAATTGAGAATCGTGAACTCGGGAGTCCTGGTGACGAGAGATCGAGACTTTCCATGGTGGAAACCCCGAGATAGATCGGGATCGTCCGATTTAAGGAGGTCACATGTCATGAGATTACCCACTTCGGGAAATCAGGAATCGGAAACCCGAGAGTCCTGGTGACAAGAGATCGGGACTTTCCATGGTGGAAACCACGGGATAGATCTGGACCATTCGATTTAAGGAGTCCACATGTCGAGAGATTAACCACATCAGGAAACCAGGGATCGAGGATTCAGGAGTCCTATGGTCGAGAGTTCAGACTCTCATGATGATAAGTCCCGATGAATGGACGAGATTCCTTTGGGGAATCTCAGGGTCTATAATGACCGTCAGATGTGGAGAAGAGACGTCAACTTTAAGCTAGAGCGTGAATGCACCTTAGGGTAATTGGCGAGTAGATCTGGATGACCAAGGTCCACCCACCCAGATCTACGAATGAGGCTTCATTCCAAAGCCCCCTTTCCATTCTACATTTAGTGGTGGGGGAGGGGTCTGAAATCAAACGTGCAACTCAGGAACAGTCAGGATCAATTCGCTTTGATCAATGACATTCAGGTGAATTCCAGACCCCCCTTGCCATTCTACCTTTAATGGGGGGGGGAGGGGTCTGGAATGGTGTGGTGTGTAAAGTGGGGCCTCCTCCTATCATGTCGACTACCGTGTCGCATTTCCCCCTCTACGACCTATACTCAACTTAACCGCACGATGGGGCTTGTTCTCATTGGTTGTTCTCTAGCCCTATTGGGATTTGTCCCCATTGGCCATTCGCTAGCCCTGTCGGGGTTGAACGGTTGTAGAGTTGAACGATTCGACATTCTTGTGGTGCCAAGTCGTGAAATACAAAGAGGTGCCATGATTATTTGACCTGTGATCATGACCCACGGATTACATGGGAGCAGACAGAGAAAGAGCTAGCTTGCGCTAGGCCTCCGTAGGTAATTTGGGGGCTCTGATTCTGCAGAAATCAACAAAAAATTTGATTATGGTAGTGGGTATGTGACAAAGTGGTATCAGAGCATGGTTACAACACTTGGCCTGCTTGGGCTCAGGCACGAGCTGTGTTAGAAGATATTGTTATCTGTGTTTCTCTTTAAGGAGAAGGACTGCAGAATGAAATTATAATTTGGAAACTTCTATAACCCCTCTGTTAAAATGGAAACTACTCTTATAGGAGTAGGGATGCACTGATCGTTATCACTGATAACATTTGAGTGTGAATGACAGAGGTAGAATAAATTGTCCTATGAAGCTACACAAGCCAGACAAGGGACATGGACTGTGTTGTCCTATTTTAGTGTTATGAGGGATACCTACTAAAGTAGGTAGAGTCTCTTGCAATTGAGATGGTTGGCTAGATAAGGGTTAATACCCAAATGAAGAACCCCTTCATGATTTGGGAAATCTGGTAAGGATTAGTATAATCCTTAGAAAGTTATGATTTCTGCATTATTAAGAGACTAAACCCTGAGCATATAATTCCTCATGATTGAGAGGACTGGTGAAAATACGAAGGGTCAGATTTACCTGACCTATAATGGTTAGAATCAACCATGAGGATAACCTGTTTGAGGATTCCTTTGGGACTATTGCTAATTCCCAAGAGTGACCCTTGTTGGTCTTTTCCATAAAGAGAGGGTAACACCTGTATGAGTTAGGACTATGAGACTAGTCCGGTAGGAAACATAACAAGCTCAGGAGGAACAATATCCATTAGATTGGAATCAACGAGAGCCGTTGATATAGAGCTTCGAGGTTTTGTCTATGGGGAAAATGTAAGTGTAGACTTCCCAAAGTCGCACAAGGTAAATCACTGATTTAATTAGGACCATTGATTGTCGGGGAGATTTGGACCGTGGGATCTAGATTGTCGGGCCCGCATAGAATAGAAGTTTGGGAAACGATGGAGCGTTGTCCACGGATTCGTCGAAACACGAGATCCTGACGCGTGTTTGAGAATTGATCCCAAGTTTCGAGCGAAGGGTCATGTGGATGAAAGAGCCAAGAAAACCCTAGCCTTGGTCTTTTGGGTTTTTGGATTTCAGGAATCAAGGAAACAAATTTCCTTGCAACGAAAATTCTGAAATCACGAAATGTGAAGCGCCTTTTTATTTGGATCGTGGTCACCGCCGGTGGTCACGTGAAGAGAGGGCGTAAGCCAATATGATGAATAATGCATGATTTAATGCACCGAGGAGCTTCATATCAAGAATCCTGATACTCATACCAGTAAGGTATGAATGATATATAGAACGTGCAATTAATGCACATATATGAGGTAAGAGTATAAGTATACTAAAGGCCCAACATGATGGCCCTGATAAGTGAAATGTGAGGCAAGAATTACACTTGCCAAAATTGAATGAATACCATGGATGCATGGTTGACTCCATTCTGAAGAGTCACGAAGGATCTAACTTGAAGGATATATTAAAGGGAATGTACTCCATATCCCCGAGAAAATACAGTACAATTAAATGAAAGAGTAAACGAGCAAGGATGCTATGTTATCATGATAAGAGGTAAATGTTTATGCCTTTGCAGATCACAATGAGAAGGACTGTGAACAATCCTGAGATGACTAATTTTTAAAAATGGAAATGTATGTAGGCTATGAAATATAACTATGATAGCTACATGAAGGATTAGTATTATGAAAGTGGTTAAGTACATCATAGATGTAAGTTAACAAAGATGCATGTTATATTCCTTAAGGGAATATTTTTTAGACCACAAAAAAAAAAGCTAACTCAAGGTTGAGGCCATCACCGGTGGTGATGGATCTGCAACAAGGAAGTTGCATGCTAAAGGAGTTCCTGGTGGAGGAATTGTATAAGGTCTCTGTTAGAAGAACAGAGTCACAACCCTGATAATTTTTGAAGGTTGGACAATGAGCTGCAAGGCCTGTCCATGTATAAAAATCCTGGATTACATTTTGGACAAATCATGTAAGTAATAGAAGACTAATAACCAAATATTGACCATTCTGATAACCTAATGGAAGTGTGTAGGATGCACACGTTCCTGACTCATTATGAACAAAGAGTTTCTACTAAAGCATGTTGAAGTATCCTAAGAGTTAGGATGGGCCTAAACCAGGGCTGCTCAGAAAAAGAGCAGTTGTGGAAACTAGTTTGGTTGGTAAGAGGCCGGTAAACCCCTGAGTATGATTAACTGAATAAATGGGTAAGTTTAATTGATATAGCTTGGTTGAATTTGTGATTAAGGAAAGGCAGTGAGACCTTAGAAATAACTTGACTGGGCTGAAAAGTCCTAGGCGATGAAGAAAGAATTGGGAGAAAGGGAGAACCCTCAATTCTTTCCTTGCTGTGCATTACGTTTCTATGGAATGAGGAAGTTAGTACATTGATGAACAAAAATGCTTTGACACCATAATAATGATGGTTTTAATGTTGTGAAAACGATTGAGAACTGTTATGTTACACTCATGAAAAAAAAACATTAAAGATAATATGATGAAATGCATACAGATATGCTAGACGTGCCTGAAAATGTTTTTACTAATTAAATGCTATGATATTTGCATTTTTATTACATGACGATTAATGTGCCTATGGTGTATGTCATGTGTAGAAAGGAGTAATATTGGAACTATTGAGAAATATAGTTTCCAACAATGAACAACCTTAAGAAGAGGGTGACCATGGAAAAAATCCAATCGAAAGGTTGTTGACGGGACTGTGAAAATTCCGCTAAAGTACTACTAATAAGGTAGAGGACAGAGAAAGGGTGCAAGCAGCCAAGAACAGGTATAAAGATATTCATGCCTATGTGGCATAGGGTATGAAGGGATTTGGTAAGAACCCCTTCTGAAATATTTATTATTGCATGTTATACCTGAAAAATTGAAAGGGAAGTTGTATGCCTTGGATACCTGAGTAGGGTATGGTTAGGGAAAGAGAACCTGAATAATGGAGGTATGAACCTCTGGTAGTAAACATTGGTTGTAACCCTCAGAAGAATTCATGAACTGATATGTCATGAACACATGGACCAATCAAGGAACGATTGGAAACAAAAAGTGCTCATAGATAGCACGTTGCATGGAATTACTTCCAGGAAATTCATATTTGCATAAAGGATAGACAATGGATTTCTCATTGAGGAAGGAGGACCTTCCAACATTTTTACTCACGAGGTATAGGTGTTAGCGAAAGTCAAATGTGGGTGGCCATGAGTATTTGCAGCATGGTTATTAATGAAGGCATAATGCGTGGACGCATTCATGCAAAACTTTTAAGTTTAATATGTACTAATTTGGGGTCGTGATCGTCCTATAACAGGAAGCGTGGATTCTATTGTAAGAATGAATGAAAACGAGTAAACCATATGAGGAGAGGATCGGTTAAATCCCAACACCCCATGACCAAGAACCGGTCCTAAAGTGTGATGAACTTGAAATCAATGCAAGAATGCATTGGGTATGAATGTGGCCAAGGATAGTGGCACAGTTGTTAAAACTCCTTGGAATGTTGAATTACATTTGAATATATATATATATATATATATATATATATATATATATATATATATATATATATATATGTACAGGGAAAATCTAACAATTTGTTTGGATGATTGAGGAATGAATTGCAGGAAGCAGAGGGTCATGGATATGGCAGTAAGGTAAGCCCATAGGAAAGACCGATTGCCTGCTGAGCCAAACTGCAAGGAATGGTATTTCCTTTTTGAGAAAGTAATTTAATCGTTAAAGTATGCACAATTCTGAAGTTGTTGTGATGACTTGAAGAGGTTCATTATGGATGAACTACATAAAAGACCATATGATGGTCACCCAGGATACCAGAAAATGATCACTGCCACTCAGAAACAATTTTATTGGCCTGGATTGAAGAAAGACAGCCAAATATTTGGCCCAATGCATAGAGTGCCAACAGGTTAAAGCAGAACATCGACACCCAGAAGGACTATTACACCCTTTACCCATCCCAGAATGGAAATGGGAAACCATCTCCATGGATTTTATCACTGGATTGCCAACTTCAACCAAACATAATGACTCCATTATGGTAGTGGTGGATAAACTGAGCAAGTCTGCTCATTTCAATCCCGTCAAATCAACTTGCAAGGCGATAGATATTGCCTAGGTATTCATGAAAGAATTATTCAAACTGCACAGTATGCCAAAAGAGATAGTGTCTAACAGAGACATAAAATTTACTTCCAATTTTTGGAAATCATTGATGGCTGGTTTAGAGACCAAATTGTTGTTTAGCACCACCTATCACCCTCAAACAGATGGACAGACAGAAAGAGTGAATCAAATATTAGAGGATATGTTAAGGATTCATGTAATGCATCAACCTAGGAAATGGGAAGACTACCTGCCATTGGTAGAATTCACCTACAACAACGTCTACCAAGCATCCTTAAAGATGAGTTCCTTCGAGGTCCTCTATGGTAGGCCGTGTAATACTCTAGTCAGCTGGAGTAATCATGTAAATAGGATTTATTTTGGACCCGACATGTTGAAAGAAATGAAACAACAAGTGACTTAGATAAAACAAAATTTGAAGGTCGCTCAGAACCGACAGAAAATTTATGCTGACCAAAAGAGAACTCCAAGAGAGTTCAAAATGGTAGACCATGTATATCTTAGAATTAAGCCCAGAAGGAGTTCCCTGAAAATGGGAGCTTGTGCCAAGTTGGCACCCCGGTATTGTGGACCCTTTGAGGTTCTAGATAGAGTGGGACCTATAGCCTATCGGTTCGCACTTCCTCCCATAGTAAAAGAACATAATGTTTTCCATGTTTCATTATTGAAGAAGTATGTACATGATGCTAATCATATAATTGACTGGTCTGTGATCCAGGTGGAACCGGAGGGAGAATTTCTATTAGAACCCCAATGCATATTGGACCAAAAGGAAACCCCACTATGGAACCAAACCATTGCACAGGTAAAGGTGCAGTGGATACATTTTGGCCCAGATGAGGCTACATGGGAAATGGAGGATGCCATGAGACATGCATATCCGATTTTGTTTACTTCTTTACATACAATTCATGTTAAAAGATAAGAAAATCGAGGATGATGTTCCTTTAAGGGGGAGGGAATTGTAACACCCTGTTTCCCCCAGTTTGTAAAAATAACTGGACTAGCCAGAACTATGGCAAACTCGGAAATGTGAATATGTGATCTGAATGGACCTTGTGGAAAAGGTCGATGAATGTGAATAACATTATGAATTTATATTGCAGGACTTCTAAGAGGGGATGTGAAAAAAAAGAGACCAAGATGGCGGTGCAAGGCACCTAGAAAGGTGGCATTAACTTCCACCGAGAGTCAATACCGTATTTGGACTTCACTGGCCTAGAGAACCAAAAGCGGCTCGCTGGCCCCGAATTAAATGTCTCGCAGGTTGGTAGGTAGATTGCTCCTCAGGAATTAATGAGGGATGGGGAGGTGAACCTCCCATCCGTAGAGCCATCATGACTGACCAGCGCGAGGGAAATCACGCCACACGCAACCTCGCAAGAGGATAAGGCGTGGGGTAGAAGCGATTGGGGGCAGATGCAAGGGGAGAACTCTAGCGATATGCAGAGTGAGTGATAGCAGAGAGGAAGGAGAGTAACCTTTGCTTCTGACCACTGGAAAACAGAGACACAGTCTCACAACATCGTGGTCTCAGCTCGGGGGTGGCTAGTGGTAAATCCGCTTGGAGTCGCTAAGCCTACGGTTGGGTGGAAACGAGCACCCCTCTCAGCAGTTGCATAACCCCTGGTGTTATTTTCTGATAATTGTTTTGCCTTTGACATATTGAAATATATGTATGCTGACATTTATGATCATAAGTTGTGAAATCGTGAATGACTTCCTTATAAGAATGTATGTATGGTATCTTGATCAGTACTGGTAGTTGTATGTTTATATGGGAAGACTACGTGTGGCTTATGCTCTCTTAAATTGTTATTTATATGCATGCTAATCTAATTCATACTTCTTTCCTGGTTCTCGAGAGAGAGATACCCTTATCTTCCTTAGATAGTAACCTGGGTAAACCTCCCCATAGAGATACCCTCCTTGAAAACATCATCAAGAACCTGGAAGGAGGACATGAGGGTGCAAGGCCCTAAGAAATCCCTAATAAGTATCAAATCGATGGATGAGATCCCATCAGGAGATCTGTGGTCACTCATGACCGTCAGATTGGAAGAAGAAGATGGAGTGTTAAGTGCCTTAACCCTGATAGGTATTGATCGATGGACGATATTCCATCGGGAAACCTGTGGTCATGCATGACCATTAGATTGGTAGGAGTAAGTAGGGTGTTAAATGCCTTATCCCTTTGTTTTTCTGTGTCCTAGTGGGTAGCGAAGAAATCGAGACCGTAGATCCCCAAGGTCCATGGGAGTATCTGGACCATTGGTTTTTCCACGTCTAGGAAGTCGTGGGAGAATGCACAGGTAGGAACCAATCTAAGCCGTCAGATCTTAGCTGGAAAACCCGACAGCCGTTGTATCTGTCAGGAGTTACCCGAGGGTTAAACCCCCAGTGAATAGGGGTGAAAGCCCCGAAATAGATCTAGACCATCCGAACGATGGAGGCCATGTGTCGTGAGATTTCCTATTTCATGAAATCAGGAATCAAGAACTCGGGAGTTCTGGTGACGAGAGATCGAGATGTTCCATGGTGGAAACCCCGAGTGGTTTTGGACCATCCAATCTCGGGAGGCTACGTGTCGAGATATTTCCCATTTCGGGAAATCGAGAATCGAGAAATCAGGAGTTCTGGTGACGAGACATCGGGATGTTCCATGGTGGAAACCCCGAAGCAGTTTTGGATTGTTTGATCTCGGGAGGCTACGTGTTGAGAGATTACCCATTTCCGGAAATCGAGAGTCGTGAACTTAGGAGTCCTAGTGATGAGAGATCAGGACTTTCCATGGTGGAAACCCTGAGACAGATCGGGACCATCCGATTTAAGGAGGTCACGTGTCATGAGATTACCCACTTCGGGAAATCAGGA
This sequence comes from Picea mariana, assembly GCA_032191745.1. Lineage (NCBI taxonomy): Eukaryota > Viridiplantae > Streptophyta > Pinopsida > Pinales > Pinaceae > Picea > Picea mariana. The sequence continues at coordinate 344,028 of JASDQU010101535.1, forward strand.
ATCGCGAACCCGGGAATCCTGGTGACGAGAGATCGGGACTTTCCATGGTGGAAACCCCAGGACAGATCTGGACCATCCGATTTAAGGAGGCCATGTGTCGAGAGATTAACCACATCAGGAAACCGAGGATTGAGGATTCAGGAGTCCCCTAGTCGAGAGTTCAGACTCTCTTGATGATAAGTCCCGATGAACGGACGAGATTCCTTTGGGGAATCTCAGGGTCTATAATGAGTGTCAGATGTGGAGAAGAGACATCAACTTTAAGCTAGAGAGCGAATGTGCCTTAGGGTAAGTGGCGAGCAGATTTGGATGACCAAGGTCCACCCGCCCAGATCTACGATTGAGGCTTCATTCCAGAACCCCCTTGCCATTCTTCCTTTAGCAGTTGGGGGGGGGGTTCGGAATCGAACGTGCAACGCAGGAATGGTCAGGATCAATTTGCCTTGATCAACGACATTCAGGCGAATTTTGGACCCCCCTTGCCATTCTACCTTTAATGGGGGGGGGGGTCCAGAATGGTGTGGTGTGTAAAGTGGGGCCCCCTCCTGTCATGTTGACTACCATGTCACATTTTCCCCTCTGCCACCTGTACTTCACTTAACCATACGATGGGGCCTGTTCTCATTGGTTGTTCTCTAGCCCTATTAGGATTTGTCCCCATTGGCTATTCGCTAGCCCTGTCGAGGTTCAACGGTTGCAGAGTCAAACGATTCGACATTCCTGTGGCACCAAGTCATGAAATACAAAGAGGCACCATGATTATTTGACCCGTGATCATGACCCACAGATTACATGGGAGCAGACAGAGAAAGAGCTAGCTTGCGTTAGGCCTCTGTAGTTAATTCGGGGGCTCTGATTCTACAGAAATCAATGAAAATTTGATTATGGTAGTGGGTATGTGACACATACCCACTTGTAGATATTCTATGATCTAGATTTGCAGCCCAGTCTGCATCAACAAAGCCATGTATGTCCACCACTCTGTCCAATCCTGGTCTCTCTTGGTAGCACAATCCATATCTGGTGGTGCCACGAAGATACCTGAAGACCCTCTTTATTGTTGTCCAATGCTCCTTCCCTGGTTTTGACATATACCTGCTCAAAACTCCCACTGCATGTGCAGTTTCCAGTCTAGTATAGACCATTGCATACATCAAGCTGCCAACTACACTGGAATATGGAACATGGGACATGTCCTCTTATTTTTCCTGTGTCTTGGGACACTGATCTACAGATAACTTTACACCTATAGGAATAGGAACCTTGATCGATTTACTTCCATGCATATTAAACCTTTGCAATATAGTCTCAACATATTTTCTATGATTCAACCAGAGTTTCCTGTTTGCACGATCCCTTTTAATCTCCATTCCCAGAATGAAGTCAGCAGCAACGAGATCCTTCATGTCAAATTTGGAGGATAACTTGTGATTTCACCTCCTTGATAACATCCATATTATTTCCTACCAACAACATGTCATCAACATACAATAGTACATAAATGAAGTGATTACCAAACTTCTTGGAATATACACAGTGATCAACCATGCTTCTTACAAATCCCAATCCAAGGATGTATGTGTCAAACTTCTGGTACCACATCCTAGGTGATTACTTCAGACCATATAGTGACTTCTTTAGCTTATAGACCATCTCTTTCTTTCCCTTCACTACAAATCCTTCTGGCTGCTTCATGTAAATTTCTTCTTCCAGATCCCCATGTAGGAATGTTGTCTTCACATCCATCTGTTCCACTTCAAGATCAAAAGAAACGACACTAGATAAAAGAAATCTAATAGAAGTTAACTTAGAAACAGGAGAAAAAATCTCACCAAAGTCAATTCCCTCTACCTGGGAATAACCTTTTGCTACTAACCAAGCTTTGTATTTCTCCACTTTACCTTGTGCATTAAACTTCTTCTTAAACAACCATTTGTTACCAACATATTTTCTTCCAGCTGGCAACTCAACTATATCCCATGCCTCATTATTATCCAAGGCATCCATTGCTTCAACCATGGCCTCTTCCAGAGTTTACTATCCTCTGAATTCACTACTTCCCTGACAGTTCTGGGATCATCATCAGTAACAGATAAAGTGAAATTGGAATGAAAATCAGGTGGACTATACCTTTTTGGTTGCCTTCTATCTCTCACTGATATCCTCAATACTGGGGTATGCGGTTCTTCTTCTTCTGCTTCCTCTTCTTCAGATGATTCATATTTTGCATCATCTAGCTCAAGCTCTATTTTCTCAGGTTCATCTTTCATTGGTAGGAATTCATGTTTGGACACATCTTTTACCTCTATGAAAACAATATCTTGATTGTAAACAATTTTCTTGGTTTCTGGGTTCCAAAGCTTATAACCTTTCACACCATCTTTATAACCAATAAAGATACATTTTTCAGTGTTTTTATCTAGCTTACTTATATTTTCCTTTGGAACATGTACATAAGCATCACAACCAAACACTCTAAGATGTTGAAGAGAGGGTTTCTTTCCATACCATACCTCGTGTGGTGTTTTATCATCCAACGCTGATGAAGGTGATCGATTGACCAGGTAACATGTTGTATCCACTACCTCTGCCCATAATTCTTGTCCTAACCTGGCACCTTTGAGCATGCTCCTTGCTTTTTCCATCAGTGTCCTATTCATCCTTTCTGCAACTCCATTTTGTTGAGGAGTGTATGGAGTAGTCTTCTGCCTTTCTATACCACACTTCTTACAGAATTCTTCAAATTCATTTCCACAGAATTCTCCACCATTTTTTGTTCTCAATACCTTTATTTTCTTCTCTGTCTGATTTTTTACCAGAGCCTTAAATTCTTTAAATTAATAAAATACCTCAGATTTATTTCTAAGAAAATATATCCATGTGTTCCTTGAAAAATCATCTATGAATGAAACATAATAAACAGATTTACCGAGGGATGGAACAGGAACAGGTCCAAACGCATCACTGTGTATCAACTCTAATATCCCCTTTGCTCTTGTAGCACCAGATGGGAATCTTACTCGATTCTATTTACCATATATGCAATGTTCATAGAAATCAAAATCCAGAGTGCAATTAGACATACCTCCAACCATGGCTTTACCCTATAGTTTTTGAAGGTCCTTTTCTCGAATATGCCCCAGTCTTTGATGCCACAACATGGTCTTCTTTTTAGGGATGATATTGGTCTTGTCTTATTTATTTGTCTACTCAAGGATAATAGAACTGTTACACCCATTAGTATAAGTTCTTCCCAGCAACTTGTACAGAGTTCCACACCGAACTCCCCGCATCAACACCATTGCTCCTCGTACCATCTTGCAAGTTTTCTTTCCAAATACACTATCCACTCCTGCATCATCCATATTGCTTACAGATATTAGGCTCCTGGCTAGTTTTGGAATGTGTAGAACCCTAGGGAGATTTCTAATCCTTCAATCTTTTAGTAGCAACTTAACCCTTCCATGTGCCAATATTTTTGATGTCGAGTCATCTCCTAAGAATACATCACCACCATCATATTTTTCATATTCAGAGAACCACTCCCTGTGAGGAGTCATATGGTATGTCTCACCTGATTCAATCAACCATACATCATGGTCTGCATGTGTACTTGTAGATTCTAGGTAAACATCACCTCCTTCTTCAATGGAGATTTTCACCTTTGTGGAAGAGGTACTATCAGATCCATTTGGTTTTTCAACCTTCTTAGACTTGCAATCTTTCTTATAATGCCCTGTTTTACCACACTTCCAACATTTCCTCAAAGATTTTTTTGGAGAATTAGATCTACCTGTAGATTTAGATATCCACCCCGAAGGCTTACTAGGGTTCCTGTCTTGGGTACGCCCTCTTACAAATAAAGCATTTGTGATGTGACCATCCATTATTTTTCACCTCATCTCTTCAGATAACAAGGATGAAACTACATCCTCATACTTCAATGTAGATTGAGTGGTACTACCAATTGCTACAACCAGATTATCCCAAGAGTCCGGGAAAGAACATAACAAAGTAATACACTTATCTTCTTCTGCAATCGTAATATTCACAGAGACAAGTTGACTTACCAGAGTATTAAAGGCATTTAGATGTTCTGTCACAGAATCTCCATCTTCCACCCTAAGATGATACAACTTATTTCGAAGAAAAAACTTGTTTACCAAGGACTTTGATTGATACAAATTCCCCAACTTATTCAATATTTCCTTGGATGTAGATTCTCCCAAGGAATTCAACAAAACCGAATATGCCAAGCAAATTCAAATAGTACTCCTTGCTCTTCTATCCAACTTCTCCCAATCTTCCTTCGACAAACCAGTCGCTGGTGTACTAGTAGTTTGTGTACTAGTAGGTTGTGTACCAGTAGGTTGTGTGCTATTAGATGGTGTACCAGTAGGCTGTGTACTAGTATCTGCAATGATCCATTATTCTTTGTCTACAAGAAGTTCCTCCATACTGAGCTTCCATAGCTCAAAGTTTTTACCATTGAACTTCTCTATCTCGATTCTAGATGAGATTGTCATTCCTCTTTCTATACTTGAATCTCCACTGCAATAGCTCCCACTAAACCCAAGTTTATCACAGACCCAAGATAAACTTGATCTATGAAGACCGAGCCAAACCCTCAACAACAAAGGCATCCCTCTGAAGCCAAAAATGAGCTTCGATACCACATGTAAGTTTTAAACCTGTGAAGTAAAGAAACACATATAGATTCTTAAGCAAAACATAAATTAATCAATGGCTCATTCACATAGTACACAGAGATTTATACCGGAAACCCTCAACCGGGAAAACCTTTCTTATATTCATTATATCAAATTTCATCATTCACTATACAATATATACAAATTTTTATAGGTATTCCATAGATACCAAAACTGTAATCCCTAAAACTAGGATTATTTTTAGTAAACCACTAAAAATAGAAAAAAACACCCAAGAACAAATTTCGAGGCACTTCCCCGAATGCTACACGTAACC
>JASDQU010101535.1:349064-371710 GCA_032191745.1 Picea mariana
ACCCCCCTAAGAAAGCACCTAGCACACATGGCACAAATAGATCACTACTATGAGGGATTGTCAAACGCAGTTGTCATATCTGATGCGCCCACACACACACATGAAAAGATCATAGCACATACCCAACAAAAGGCTTCTTGGCCTGCCATTTGTCAATATGGATCCACCCTTGGCATTGCTAAGATGAATACTAGACCGACAAGGGTCTTTTCAGGTGACTAGGTCGTAGGAAACTTTGACCGACCCATCTCCGAGAGAAGAACATTTGATTTCGGAGGAACTAACCATTTCATACCTTGGAACAGAAGCTCTTGGTCCATATGAACCTATGAAAATTGATCTATTGACACATGTTGTCATACAGGTTTATCTTTACAAGTGCCAGATAGTGTCACAAGTAGCAATGGAACCAAATGTTGTGACTTCTTCAAGGAATTCTCATATTCCCTCTATGACTATCACTACAGAGGGTGTTCCACCTCCTAACCAACCATCTTCTGTCCGGACCACCATGGTATCGACCACCTCTACCGCAGGAAATGTTCTCATTCCGTATATCACGACGATCACTGATCCTTTCACCTAGAGTATGAAAGGCCCTTCGTTCTCATATGATATGCCTGGATTCGATACAAACTCTGTCCTTTCCTACTCCACTCTACAGACTTTAGGTCTAGGGGCAGGGATCTCTAACGCTCCTCTGCAAGGATCCATGGGAGGCACTTCAAATTTCTATAATGATTTCCCTTAAAGAGGGTTTCATATACCTCCTTCATCCCCTTCGCTTGACGGTGCTCACCAACATCCCGACGGGTCGAACATAAACTTTAGCTCATTTGGAGTAGGTAGTCAAGGAATTCCTTCTTATAACATGCCGGTAGGTTCAACGTCATTCTCTTTGTTCGACGTGTTTGGTAACAAATCATTCTCGTTAGTTGTCATCTCGACCAGGGGAAACCCCGGTTATGCACAACAATATCCTATGCAAGGTACTATTTCTACACAGGGGGCAAACCCAGGAATTCCTTCCCTAGAAGGAGCTTGGAATCCATGGTAGGGATCAGTTCCCTCATCAGGGATGCCAACTRGGGGAAACCCCTTCCATAGCCAATGGAATCTTGGGCAAGGCTTAGGACCTATGCCCTTCGGATCGGTAGGGGGATACCTTTCCCAAAATCCTTGGAACRCAACGCAAGTCCAACCTTCTACGTCCTATTACGGGAGTCATCCAATGATGTCTCAACAAGAACAGAACCCGTACGCTGGTCATGGCCATGGTTTTTACCAGAACCATGGCTAGCAACCTAACTTTTCCTGGCAACCTGGTGCCATTCAAACTCCAGGCCCCTCTTTCCATGGTTATAATCAACAACCCAAACTATCGTTTTTGTCAACTTTGCATTTGCCAGACTTGACAAGGTTATTGAATGAACCTATGTGTCATGATCCACACTGGCATTGTATGCCGACCAATTTGCCTTTAGACATTCCAAATTTTGAAGCTAATCCTAATGAAGATCTAGGTGATCATGTGACTACCTTTCATCTGTGGTGCTTATCCAATTCGTTGAAAGATGACTCTATCCAGTTGCATTTTTTTCAATACACTCTCATAGGGAGTGTTGCAAAATGGTACATTGAGATCAACCACTCAAGATACTCTTCCTTTAGAGATTTGGCAATGGATTTCTTAAACCATTTCCAATTACCTATGAGATACGATGCCGAAACCAAATTGCTGGCCAAATTTGAGCAAACAAAGGTGGACCATATCTCCGATCACATTCGAGAATGGAGACGTCAAAAGAGTTTGATAAAAGTGCCAGTCCCACCAGTATTCCTACTTGAGTGCTTCCTTAAGTCATTGGTACCCTAGTTATCCAAAGACGTCGCAATGTCGAGAGTGTTTTCTGAATAAGATGCAATAATGAGAGCTCAACAACTAGAGTTGATTTACTCTCAGTTTTGTTTACTTTACAAAATTTTGCCAGATGCACCACGGTCAATACTTGACAAGACCAGACAAAGAGATGGACCACATGCTAATGGTATTGTTGGTTCAACACAAATGAAGCCCATTTATCAACTGTCAAAACAATTGCAGGAATTGTCAATACAACAGAAAATGGCCAGCCAGACCACTAGTCCGGCTGACCCCCTACCCAAACATCAGATGTACACAATGTGCAATCGAAAAAACTGAAGGCCACCCAACAGCTTGATGGAAATATGAAACAATGAAATAAGGGTAAGGGGGATAATAAACTTACCGATAATGATGGTGGGGGAAGCACAGAAAAGAATAAGTCGAAGTATCCATATAACCTATGCGCAGAAGACCACCCGACTCACCAGTGCCCTTGGCTTGCAGAGGCCCAAAAGTTATTGGTGCAGCAGCAGCCTGCTGTGTTAATGAACCCATTTCAACATGGGAAAAATTTAACTCAAGCCTCTTTGAGCATGGAAGGGGGTAGTCAAGGACCCCCTCCATCTTCGAGTAATTCTTCATTCGTGAACTTGTATATGATGAAAGGTGATGCCTATATATCGACTAGAGCGCATGATTATGGAATGCCAAAGACCTATGAGAAGAGTAAAGAATCCTAAAACCCACCTCTTCCTCTCCATATAGAGAAGACATTGGGAAAAACAATTACACACATCCCAAAAGGTGCATTAAAGAAATATTCTCACAATCCAAATGCAAGGGCCACCCAGAACTACTTTGTGGTGGAGGATTTGTTAGGATCTGTTGAGACTTGTAATATAGGTACGATCATGCTAGATATGACTGACTTAAAACCTTGTTTCCCTTACCATGTGGCATTTCATATAGTAGTGGCTTACCCCACAAAAATGTTTACCCAGAACATTTTCCGCACGTTGGTTGATGAGGGAGTGTCGACATGCGTGATGTCGTTGGCATGTTGGAAGGCCATTGGCCAACCCGTTTTGTCTCCATCATCGAATCTTCTTACTGCTTTCGACGATCATTCATTCTAACCACGTGACATCATCCCCTCTTTTCCCATGCAATTAGGGGGGAAGACCATGTGTGTCAAGGTTGAAGTGGTTGATGCGTCTCTCGACTACAATATCTTGTTAGGAAGGATTTGGACCTATTCTATGCAAGCAATGGTCTCTACAGTTTTTCGGGTCTTGTTGTTTCCACACGAGGGTCAGATCGTGACCATTGATCAATTGTCTTTCTCCCATATTGACCCTTCATCAGGGGCATCCAAGGTCCCAATGATTGATAACCGTAAACCTAAAATCATAAACATAGGGGTTGGTTTGTGCCCACCTTTGATGGGTATTTTCAATTACCCGCCTCCTTTCAGCCATGTTAAGTTCATATCAGACCAGCCTAAGGTTGATATTTTTCAAGTCTCGTCATTTCGTATGACTTACTTCAATGATCTGTGGAATATTCCTTCCCCATCGACCATGATGGAAGGGACAAGGCACCATGATATGGCCATGCCCTTGTCTGCAACAAAAGTTGCATACTCAATAGTCCAGCAAGCTTCTACCGACCCCGATCAGACCCCCGCACATGAGTTAGATCTGATTATCAAGACTACTTGGGCTCAAGGTTCCCTTGTCGATACTGATTCTTTATACTTAGTATTTCCCTCAAACAAGGCGATTATTGAAGCAATGACTAGTCCGAAAAAACCCTAGAATGATCTCCATGAAAGATCTTGTTTCTTCCCATAGTTAAGAAGAATTGAAGCAGGAGAATTCACTTTGACTATGACTGGAGATTGGTCTTGTCCTATTAACCCCTTGACTACACACGCTGTTTACACTGAGGGTAATATGGAAACCATCACTGAAATGAAACCTATTGATATCTCCAGAACCCCTAGCATCGTGGAAAATATTCTCGTCGGAGCTGACTATTCCCCCAAGGAGATTCAAATATACACATATTTATTTAATTAATTTTGTGACATTGTTTCCTGGTCTTATGAGGAATTTCCAGGCATTGATCCAAGAATCGTCAAACATGAAATCATGACTTATTCTGATGCTAAGACAGTCTGACAAAAGCTTCATCTAGTCAATCCTAAGAAAGCATCAGCGATTAAGGCTAAAGTAGAGAAACTGCTCAAAGTAGGTTTTATCTACCCCGTCCATTTGACTCAATGGGTGTCAAATCCCGTTCCAGTAAAAAAAAAAGGGTACAATTCACGTATGTACAGACTTCTGTGATTTGAACAAAGCTTGTCCAAAGGATAATTTCCCCACACCATTTATTGACCATATAGTCGATGAATGCACAGGTTGTGAAGCCTTTTCTTTTATGGATGGTTTTTTGGGATAAAATTAAATACAGGTCAAGCCCAAAGACCAACACAAAACTGCTTTCATTGGTCCATGGGGTACATTCGCTTATCGGAAGATGCCTTTTTCTCTGAAAAATGTTGGGGCTACCTTTCAGTGGACCATGTCTTTTTCTTTCCATAATATCAAACATATAGTCGAGGCCTACCTTGATGATTTAGCATCACGATCTTGTAAGAGACATGATCATCCCACACACCTCTGAATTATCTTTGAGTGATGTCTCTACTACCAGATTTGCTTGAATCCAAACAAAGGCAGTTTTTGCGTTACATCGGGTCATCTACTAGGTTTCATAGTTTCAACAACATGGATGATGGTCAATCCTCTCAAGGTTGAGGCAATAGTTCAGTTGCCTCCCCCGTGCACAATCATTCATCTTCAAAGTTTAGGAAAAGAAAACTTTTTACAGTGTTTCATCGCAAACTATTCTATGATCACAAAGGGATTTATGAGTTTACTGAATAAGGACATTCCTTTTCATTGGGCCAAAGCCACTCAACGCTGCTTCGAAGCATTGAAACGTACCCTCATGACTGCCCCTCTACTTTGGCCACCCAATTATAATAAAGACTTCTTATTGTACTTGGTTGCAGCAGAGTCAACCATCGGTATGGTCTTGGTTCAAGAGGATCGTTTTCTCTCATAATATGTGATCTATTACATGAGCCGAGGCCTGGTTGGATCGGAACTCAATTATTACCACGTTGAGAAACTTGCATTGGCAGCAGTTCATGTTGTCCAACGGTTCCATCATTATATCTTATTTTGCAAGACCACCATCATTGGCATTGTGAATCCATTTCAGTACATGTTGACATGACGAGTAATTGGCAAAAATATCAGTAGATGGATAGTTGTCCTCCAGAAATTTGAATTAGATTTTGTTTTGGCAAAATCCAAAAAGTCATTGGTTTTTGCGGAACTCATCTCATAACTTCCGTTCGAGTCAGGTGATGTTATGCCTGAAGAGTTGCCTATTAAAGGAGACATGTTTTTGGTAGCATCTTCGGACCCCTGGTATGGATATGTACTAGTCTATCTCCAGAATTTGAAGTGCCCTGCCTCTGCTTCTCGAGATGAGCATCTCCATATATGCCTTCAGGCCAAGAACTATCTCATACTTGAGAACACTTTATATTGTCGAGGTGTAGATTTCATCCTTCATCGATGTCTCACTCATGAAGAAGTAGAAAACGTGCTTAACGATTGCCACACTGGATCATGTGGCTGTCATTTGTCTGGGTTGGCAACAACCCAAAACATCCTACAATTCGGTTACTTCTAGCCGACATTAATTAAGAATGTGTTGAATCAGTCAAGAAGTTCCACCTGTGTCAGATCTTCTCTCATAAGATGAGGGAACACCCCGCTCCCATGTTTCCCGTCATTAGCATTGGTACCTTCACAAAGTGTGGGATTGATTACACTACATGAAACCCCCCTTCAATAAGGGGGAACCTTTATATCATCATAGCAATAGACTACTTCACCAAGTGGGTCGAAGCTATGCCAACATTCAAAGATGATGGAGAGGCTGCAACTCTCTTTTTGTTTAACCAGATTATAGCAAGGTTCGGCGTCTCGAGAGATATTTTCACTGACCATGGCAGTCACTTTCAGAACAAAATGATGTGTGAGTTAACATCAAATATTTGGTTGAGGCAAGAAAATTCATCACACTACTACCCACAAGCGAATGGTCAGGTGGAAGCTGTAAGTAAATATCTTAAGGAAATTCTACACCAAATGATCAATTTGGCCAAGTCAAATTGGCATTTGATGTTATACTCGGAATTATGGGCCTACCGAATGTCTGTTAAGACTGCAGCTGGTTTCACACCTTTTCAACTGGTTTACAGGATGGAATCAGTCTTTCCCATAGAGTGCTAGATCACGTTTCTAAAGTTGGCAGTATAGTTATTGCCAGACACATCACTGCTTGAAGAGCATTTATTATACCTCGAGTAGCTCAACGAGTAGTGTCATGATGTGGCCTTGGATAATGAGGCTCACAAGAAAAAATTCAAGTGTCAGTATGATCAGTCTATTCGTCATCATATTTTTTTTGAAGGCGACCTTGACCTGGTCTATGATCAAGATAAGAACCCCTTGGGGACAGGCAAGTTCAAACCCGTGTGGTTTGTACCTTTCATCATGAAAGAGGTTCTAAAGAAGGGAACTTATTGTCTGGTAGACTTGAGGGAAATGATTTGGCAGAGCCTAGAAATGGGCTCTACCTCAAGAAGTATTACTCGTAGGTGGGTCGCCTCAGGTGACTTCTTGTACATATGTATAATTCTTGTACATTTGTTTTTTTTAATTTTTTGTCTTCTTGGTTTTATGGACGTGTTGTTTTTGATGTCATATTTTTCACTGTGGCAGATGTCAATTGAATCAAAGGTGTTCATTGGGTTTGTGGATGGTGCTAGCCGACACACTCGGAGGCTTGCTTCCATAGCTTGGGTAATTTTCTCACCTCAAGGCCAGTTGCTATCTTCATAAGGTATTTGATTAGGTGACACCACAAAGAATGTCACCGAATACAATGTAGTTATAGAGTTTCTTCTTGACGCTTTGTCACATGGTATCTCTCACCTCTGGGTCTATTTAGATGCTCAGCTAGTTGTGTCTCATTTAAATGGGGTTTTACCGCATTTATGATCCTACTCTACACCGATGATTCCTTAGGGTACGTATCTTAGAACGAAGCTTTGATTACATTACATATATCCATTTTCCTAGGATATTGAATCAAATCACAGATACTCTATCTAATCATGTATTAGATTGGCATTTTTCACACATGTGAGAAAAAGAACACACACACACATGTAAATACATTTTCAAATATAATGTAATCCATAAGACATAAAAAGATGTAAAAAACACACATATATATATATCAAAAGTATCATAGTACATGAGTGGGTACAAGTGCCTCAAAAATATATGTCCAGTAAGAGTCATGGGGATTATGCCCTCAAAAATATACAAAATATGCCCTCGACATGTAAAAGTATAGCCTAGATAAGGGCGGGATCTTTTGGCCCTACCATAGTGAACAACGGTGTTGGGAAAACACCGGAAGAGATGGACCCAAGTTCGAGGCACCCCAACAACATGAGGTTGCATCGATGGTGGCAGGTCCTTAATCTCTGCCATTGGGACTATACAAGTGAGCATGGTAAGGTTCCGCTCCAGCCATCTCAAAACTCTATCACCCTCTCTGGTTGGAGGCCCCCCGACTATTGTTGGTCCTGCCTCTGGTCGAGGATGTCACCTGCTCCTCACAAAATCTATTGGACACACTGGTCCCACATCTTCACATAACGGATACATACTTTTCAGATACTCTGGTACACAAAAAAATGATATATATAAAAAGAAATAAAAATTAAATAACTTTGAAAAAAACAAAACAAGCATACCTAACTCTCCTCACTCTACTCCAAAAGGTACAGGTCCCTGGAGAAGTCGATCTCGCCATAGGGGTAGTCCTCTATCACCGGAATCTGTCGATACCACCAGTCAAAAAAAAATTCATCGAAGCCCTCAATGGTCCTCCCCCCACCCTATCATGGAATTAACGTCACCTATATACATATCACCAGGTGAGTGGCCTCATGCCCTTGCACCGTCTCTCGAGGGCTGAGAGTGGGTACCTTCTCAAAGTAGAAAGAGCACAAAATGGTCCCAAACCTGAAGTTCCTATGCACCCACACTCAACAATCTGTCAACTATCTCTTCATTCATGTCAGCATGGTTGTGCTCTAGTAAAAAATTTGTGCATTTAATCACTGAATGACACAATGCATATGTGCCCGAGAAACCTGATGCAAAGTTGGGAATCCATTGATACACCCAATGAGTAGAACAATCTCTTTCAGCGATAGGTTGTTGATCTTATGAATAGGCACTTGAGAACCTAATTTCTCAGTGCTAGCCTCACAGTGGAGTCCAATCAACTCCTCGATGTTGTGTGTCCCGGGAGGAAAAGTTTGCAGGTTGACTGGTTACCCTCTCTTTGAGAGGCCAGTCAGAAAATAGATGTCCTCAGTCGTCGGAGTCAATGATTGTCCCTCGAGCACGAATGCCTCTGCATCTGGATGCCAGTAATCTACCAAGGCATTTAGGAGCCTAAGTTGTGCCCTCATGAATGGACACTGGAAGAATTTTAGCAACCCACATTGTGCTAAGACAGTGAAAATGGTGGGGTCTTCTGAGACTACAAAATCAAAGTCCTCATCTTCCCTCTCTCTCCAATGAACATACATCCTGAAAACACAAAGAAAAATGGAGAGTCAACTATTTCATTCTTTTTTTCCCACTTATTGAGGTTGTATGCGGGTTGTACTGAGGACAGTCACATGTACATGCAGTCAATTTCTCTTATGCACGCATGCACATGTGGGTTGTGCTTGGACAACCTGCGTACACATAGGGTCGCCGACCCTTTAAAAGGTTAGTGCCCCCCCAAAAAACAAAAATAAATTCAAAAAGGAGGAATGGAAATGAAGGAGGGGTTAATTTGTACTTACTTGGTCCAAGCGGATGTTTGTTTTGTCCATTGAAGCTCCTGGAATCAACTCTTTTAACAAAGGGGTGTTTTTTGGCTTCTTAGTCAATTTCTCAATTAACAATGGTGGTAATGAGTTGCCAGCTTCTATTTTTAGACTTTTTGGCCCCTTTTTGTCATTTTTTGGACCCTTTTTTCATTTTTTCTAGCCTTAAAATCATTTAGTATGGTTCAAGAGTTTCTTTTGGAATGTTATGATAAGTATCACTTTGGGTACTGGGAAGTTTTTTGGATATTTGGGTCTTTTTTAAAGGTCCTTTGGTAAAAAATCATTTTTCAACTTGTTGCATCTAAGTTAGGATTCCACCTCCACTTTTTGTATCTCGTTGTGTTTTTTGCTTTGCCATAGGATCGACCCCATAGAGTTGCGACATGGAACCATCATTACTACTTCAGAAGTGTTGTAATTTAGTGGTAGAGCCTACCTTCGCATGGATTCCCTAGGTAGATCCTGGAAGCATTTTTGACATCCATGCCATCGTTAACGACTATAGGCTCAGGAGTCCTTGTTAGTCTTATCCTAATTATGAGTTTGAGCCTCATCTACATGATTCATCATCACTCTTGACCTCACCCTCGGGACTCCCAAATAGTGACAGGTCTTCTTTTAATCCCTTTTCAGACCCTCTAAACATGGAAAGATTGTTGAGCGATCTTGTTGCCCTTCACGCTCGCTAAACTGAAATTTGAAGGAACATATGTTCGGCGGTAGTTTACCCCTTTTTCGGTCTGGATGGTCAAATGTATGAACAAAGGTATACTCTAGGAGCTTTAGTTCTTTAGAAGAGTATTCTCAGGTATAATTTTAACCCTTTTTCGGTCTTGAGGGACTAAATTTATGAAAAAGGAACCCCCACAGAGTCCATAGTTAAGCTTTTTTCAAACTCCCTAAAATTGAAAATATCGTCAAGTGACCTTGTTCCTTCACACCCGTTAAAATGGTCCAGAAGAACATCCCATATAGAGTCCATAGTTAAGCTATTTTCAGACTCCTTAAAAGTGAAAATATTGTCGAGTGATCTTGTCTTTGTTACACTCGTTAAAGTTATTTTGAATAGATGTTTTTTCGGTGCTAGTTTATCCCTTTTTTCAACCGACTAGACTACCTTCGAAAAAGGTACCCCAGTGGAGTCTCCTTTTATGTTTTTTCAGACTCTCTAAAAGTGAAAAACCGCTGAGCTTACCTTCTCCGGTCTCGTTAAAATTACATCGAAGGATGTTATCATTGTGTCTTGTTAATCACATTTGCATTCCCGCATCTTTGTAATAATGTCGGCTCCATGTTTTCCTCAACTGAACCATTTGAAGCATGCCTTATACACAAGCCTTGTAGAACTTTTACCTCTGCATCTTGACACCTTGACCCATGGAAGAATTTTCCCAAGTGTCCTTTTCATGCATATGCCTCCTTGCTCTGATCATTAGTGTGTCCTTGTTCTTGGAACTAGTGTGTTTGTGACACTTGTTCCTCCTTTGTAATGTATCATTATTTTATTATTTTTCAAGCTTCCCAAAAATTATTAAAAAAGACAAAAAAATAATCAAATATACCCCAAAAAGAGGAGGGGAAAAGTATTTTCTTTTTGTTGGCGGCACAATGAGTCACCCTTGGATAAATCACATCCTTCTGTTAGTTCATCAAGATTTGAGATGTAATATGACCTTAGGAACCTGTTCTCGCTACATAGCGTTGTGTCCTCATCCATTTGGTTATTCTTCCAAACATATGGAGAGTTCATATTTCTTCCTACTTCATGAAGTTATGTCAATACCATGCTTCCTGAGTCTCATCATTTGTCGTGCTATTGTCCAGGGGAATTTTTTACCAAGCTTGAGTTGGCCCTTCTACAGTTTATCTCTTGACCTCATGCCCAACCATCCCAAAAATCCCAATCAAGTCTTTGTTTGAAATCAATTAAGCCCTTAGTGTGATCATCAAGATCCTCTAGTGTATTCCCCGACGAGCTGTGGAAGACCTCTGGGTAGTGAATTCATACACTCATATTGCACTCCTACCCGAGTTATGAATATTTTGAAGTTGTTGCTCGAGCTCTTAAGGCCACATCTCTAGCCATCAGGTGTCATTAGCTTCTTGAATATGGATACTATACATGTATATCATTTTTTGATTTCAAGATGTAGATCCATTGTGTATTTCTCACGGATACACTTTATATAGTTATATGACATGGATCTGCAATGCATTTGATTGGCAACCATGATTTTATTTCATTCTGAGCATGGGTATGCTCGCCTTAGTGAGACACTTTTTATTTTGTAGATGGCACCCTCCTGAAATATGGTCCCTGGGTTCACTCGCTTCGTATGTTGGTGAAGATTTGTAATGTATTTCGGCCATCACATGTTCTTTAGACCTCACACATTAGGGGGAATCTGTTATAACCCTAATTTTGACCAGACATGCATACCTGGCATCGGGCCATATTACTTTCCATTTTTTCCAAGCCACCATTAAACAACTCTTCTAAAAACCATCCTTTTGAAGATGTATGTACCCTGAACCACTGATTCCCGTGTGTATATTCTAGCTGACCCATTACAACCTATGTATACTGGCAAAAGGAAAAAAAATAGAAAGTTGGAGACGAAATACAGATTTCTGGGTAATTTCCTAAACCGTTTGACCACTCATAGTTAGTCACTCAACCAAATAACTACCCTCTTTTAGCCTATAAAATAATAGGTAGGGGTCCCATTCAAAGAGAGAAAAAGAAGAGCGAAGAAACTCTGCCAATTTTTGTATTCCCCTTGCCCCAATCTTTGGCAACCATTTTTTGAGAACTGAAGAGGAGAAGCATATGTGGAAGCGGTTGGTGCATAGTTGAAGAGGAGCCTAGGACCAAGTTCAAGGAGCAGTGGCCGATATCACCATTGTAAGTTACTTTTGTGAGGTTAATAAGAAATAATTACTTTTCCCGTCCCACCATATGAGGTTCTCAATATTCAATTTTGATTATATGTTATTAGATCCTCTAACCCACTAATTCATATATAATATGCATGTTTGGAGTTCTTTGTTTGTATGTTTATGAATGTAGGTTGACTTTGGGAGGAGACTTGCAGTCAAGGAGACACCGAACACAAAAGGAGTGACACCAAATGTGGAAGTTCAAGGTAGAGTTACCGGATCCTTTTATCCTTGTGTTTTATGCATGAATGTGGGGTCTATGCTAGGATGATAGTAAAAAGTAGGAGAGTTTAGATGGTCATTTCTACATGCATTACAAAACCCTTAGTGCTAGTCCATAGGGGGTTTTCCCACCCACATAAAACATCCTTCGATGTGATTTTAATGAGCCCAGAGAAGGTAAGCTCAGTGGTTTTTCATTTCTAGAGTGTCTAAAAAAAGCGTAAAAGGAGACTCCACTGGGGTACCTTTTTCGAAGGTAGTCTAGTCGGTTCAAAAAAGGGGTAAACTAGCACCAAACAAACGGCTATTCAAAATTGTTTTAATGAGTGTGACAAAGGCAATATTACTCAGCAATATTTTCATTTTTAAGGGGTCTGAAAAGAGCTTAACTATGGCCTCTGTCAGGGATGTTCTTCTAGACCAATTTAACGAGTGTGAAGAAACAAGGTCACTCGGCTATCTTTTCAATTTTAGGGAGTTTGAAAAGAGCTTAACTATGGACTCCATGGGGGTTCCTTTTTCGYAAGTTTTAGTCCCTCAGGCCTGAAAAAGGGTTAAATATATACTTGTGAATACCCTTATAGGGAACCGAGGCTCCTAAAGTATACCTTTGTTCAAACTTTTGACTATCCGGACCGAAAAAGGGGTAAACTACGACCGGAAAGACATGCCTTCAAATTTCAATTTAGTGAGCRTGAAGGTTAACCAGATCACTCGACAATATTTTCATGTTTAGAGGGTTTGAAAAGGGCTTAAAAGAAGACCCGTTTGTGTTTTGGGAGTCCTGAGGGTGAGGTCAGGAGTGATAATGAATCATGCAAATGAGGTTTAAACTCGTAATCAGGGAAAACTAATAAGGACTCCCGAGCCTATAGTCATTAGTGACGGCATGGACACCAAAATGGAACCATGATCTACCTAGGGTATCCATGTGAAGGTAGGCTCTACCACTAAATTACGACACTTCTAGAGCAAGAGTGAGGGTTCCATGTCACATTTCTGTGGGATCGACCTTCTGGAAAAGAGGAAAAGACAACGAGGTGCAACAAGTGGAGGTGGAAACCTAACTTACATGCACAAAGTTGAAAAAATGACTTTTTACCAAAAGACCTTTAAAATGATCCAACTCTCCAAAAAGTTTTCGAATACCCAAAGTAACACTTATCGCAACATTCCATAAGAAACTCATGAACCATACTGAATGATTTTTAAGCTAGAAAAAATGACAAAAGGGTTCGCAAAAATGACCAAAAGGGGCAAAAAAGTCTATAAATAAAAGTTTGGTATCTCGTTATCACTATTACGAATTGAGAATTGACCAAAAGTCAAAAAACACTCGTTTGTCAAAAGAGTTGATTCTGGGAGCTTTAGTGGACAAAACGAACTTCCACTTGGACCAAGTAAGTACAAATTAGCCCCTCCTTCATTTCCATTCCTCCTTTCTATATTTTTTTTTTTCGGGGGTGGAGTTGACCTTTAAAAGGGTCAGCCCTATGTGTACATGGGTTTTCCAAGAAAAGCCTGTGTGTGCACGTGGGAAGAAGAGAAACTGCCTGTGTGTGCACGTGACTGTCCTCAATACAGCCCATGTACACCCTCAGTAAGTGGAAAAAAAAGGAATGCAAGAGTTAAATCTCCATTTTTTTGTGTTTGTAGGATGTATGTTCATTGGAGAGAGAGGAAACATGAGGACTTTGATTTTTTGGTCTCAGAAGAACCCACTGCTGTCATTGTCTTAGTACAATGTGGGTTGCTAAAATTCTTCCAGTGTCCATTCATGAGGGCACAACCCAGGATGCTAAATGCCTTGGTAGATTACTGGCACTCAAATGTAGAGGCATTCATGCTCAAGGGAGAGTCATTGACTCCAATGACTGAGGAAATCTATTTTCTGACTGGCCTCTCAAGGAGAGGGGAACCAATCAACCTGCACACTTCTCCTCCCGGGCCACACAATATTGAGGAGTTGATTGGACTCCACTGCGAGGCTAGCACTGAGAAAGTAGGTTCTCAAGTGCCTATTCATAAGATCAACAACCTATCGCTGAAAGCAATTGTTCTATTCATTGGGCAGATCACTAAATCTACAAATTTGCATCAGGATTCCTAGGTGTACATGCATTGTGTAGTTCAGTGCTACAAATTTTTGACTGGATCACAACCATGTTGACATGTATGAAGAGATAGTTGACATATTGTCAAGTGCGGGTGCATAGGAACTTCGGGTTTGGGACCGTTTTGTGCTATTTTTTCTTTGAGAGGTTACCCAACATTAGTCCTTGAGAGACTATAAGAGGGTACGAGGCCACTCTCCCGAATCTATGCAGATGGGCGACACTATTTCCATGACAAGGAGGAGGGAGGACCATTGAGGCCTTCGATGACAAGTTTTTTGACTGGTTGTCTCGACAGATTCCAGCGATAAAGGACTACCCATATGTTGGGATCAACTTCTCTAGGGACCCTGACATGGCCGTACCTCCCAGAGTAGAGTGAGGAGAGCTAGGTATTCTTGTTTTTTCAAAGTTATTTAATTTTTATTTATTTTTTATATATATCATTTTTTTTGTATCGGAGTATCTGACAAGTATGTATTCGTTATGTGCAAATGTGGGACTAGTGCATCCAACAGAGTTTGTGAGGACCAGGTAGTGTCCTCGACTAGAGGCAGGACCAACAGTAGTAGGGGGGCCTCCAGCCAGAGAGCCTGATAGATTTTTGAGATGGGTGGAGTGGAACCTTACCATGCTCACTCGCACAGTCCCAATGGCAGAGATAGAGGACCTGCCACCATCGATGCAACCTCATATAGTTTGGGTGCCACGGATCTGGGTCCAATTTGTTCGGCGTTTGGTGAACATTGTTATTCACTATGGTAGGGCCAACATGCCCTTCTCTTATCTACACTACACTACTTACATGCCGAGAGCACCTTTTGTATATTTTTGAGGGCATAAGCCTCGTGACTCTGACTGGAAATATTTTTTAGGCGCTTGCACCCACCCATGTACTCTAACATTTATATATATATATATGGATCTTTTTCATATTTTTTATGTCTTATGGATTACGTCTATTTTACAAATGTATTTACATGTGTGTGTGTGTGCTTTTTCTTACATGTGTGCAATATTCAAATCTAATATATGATTAGCTAGAGTATCTATGATTTGATTCAATCTCCTAGGAACATGGATATACATAATGTAATCAAAGATTCATTCTAAGATATGTACCCTAAGGAATCGTCAGTGTCGAGTTGGATCGAGAACGCGGTAAACCCTATTTAACTGGGACACAACCAACTGAGCGTCTAAGTAAAATTGGAGGTGAGAGATACCATGCGACAAAGCATCACGAAGAAACTCTAGAACTGCGTTGTACTCGGTGACATTGTTTATGGAATCACCTAAATAGATACCTCCTGAAGATAACAACTAGCCCTGAGGTGTGAAAATCACCCAAGCTACGGAAGCAAGCCTCTGAGTGTGCTGGCTAGGGCCGTCCGCGAACCCAAAAACCACCTCTGATTCACTTGACATATGCCATAGTGAAAATGATGACATAAAAAACAACACGTCCATAAAACAAAAAGACAAAAACAAAAAGAAAAATGTACAAGAACTATACATATGTTACAAGAAGTCGCCCAAGGCGACCCACCTACAAGTAATACTTATTGAGGTAGAGCCCATTTCTAGGCTCTGCCAAAGAATTTCCCTCAAAATCCACCAGACAGTAAGTGCCCTTCTTTAGAACCTCCTTCACGATGAAAGGTCCGAACCACATGGGTTAGAACTTTCCTGCTCCTAGGGGGTCCTTATCTTGGTCATAGACTACGACAAGGTCGCCTTCAGAGAAAATACGAGGATGAACAGACCGATCATACTAAAACATGACTTTATGTTTATGAGCCTCGTTAGCCAAGGCTACATCCTGACGCTACTCATCGAGCTGATCAAGATATAATAAACACTCTTCAAGTGGTGAAGTGTCTGGAAATAACTGTGCTACCAACTTTAGAGAGGGGATCTGGAACTCTATAGGAAAGAATACTTCCATCCTGTAAACAAGTTGAAAAGGTGAGAAACCAGTTGGAGTATTAACATATGTTCGGTAGGCCCATAATGTCGCATACAACATGAAATGCCAATTTGACCTGGCCGAATTGATCGTTCGCTGTAAAATAGTCTTCAAGGATTTATTCACAGCTTCCACCTGAACATTCCCTTGTGGGAAGTAGGGTGATGCATTTTCTTGCCTTAACCCAAGATTTGATGTTAACTCGAACATCATTTTGTTTTGAAAGTGACTGCCATGGTTAGTGACAATCTCTCTTGGGATGCTAAACTTTCCTATTATCTGGTAAAACAAAAAATGAGTAGTAGTCTCACCATCATCTTTAAATGTTGGCATAGATTCAACCCACTTCATGAAGTAGTCTACTGCAACTATTATATAATGGTGCCCCCTTGCAAAAGGAGGGTTGCATGTAGAATAATCAATCCCCCACTTGGTGAAGGGACCAATTGTGATGATGGGAAACATGGGAGTGGGGTGTGCCCTCATCTTTCGAGAGAAGATCTGACACAAGTGGCCCTTCTTGACCGATTCAACACAATCTTTGATTAATGTCAACTAAAAGTAACCGGCTCGTAGAATATTTTGGGTTTTTGACAACCCAGACAAATCACCACCACATGCTCCAATGTGTCAATTGTTAAGCATGATTTCTACTTCTTCATGGGTGAGACACTGGCAAAGGATGAAATTTGTACCTCGATGATACAGAGTGTTCTCGAGTATGAGATAGTTTTTGGCCTGATGGTGTATACGGTGACGCTCATCACGAGAAGCAGAGGTAGGGCACTTAAAGCCTAGAGATAGACTAGTATGTCTACATACCAGTGGCCCAAATACGCGATCAGAAATATGTCTCCTTTGATAGGTGACTCTTTGGGTATAACATCAGCTGATTCGACTAGAAGTTACGAAATGAGTTCTACAAAGACCAACGACTTTTTGGATTTCGCCGAAACAAAATCCAAGTCGAATTCCTAGAGGACAATTATCCATGTACTGATCTTTCTGCCAATTACATGTCATATCAACATGTATTGAAACAGATTCACAACAGCAATGACGGTGGTCTTGCAAAACAATATGTAGTGACGGAACCGTTGGACAACAAAAACTGTGACCAACACAAGTTTTTCAATGTGGGAATAATTGAGTTCCGGTCCAACCAAACCTTAGCTCAGGTAATAAATCACATATTCTGAGAGAAAATCATCCTCCTAAACCAAGACCATATCGATGGTCGACTCCTCAATGGCCAAGTACAATAAGAAATATTTATTATAATTGGGTGGCCGAAGCAGAGGGGTAGACATGAGGGCATGTTTCAATGCTTCAAAAGAGCACCAAGTGACTTCGTCCCAATGGAAAGGAACATCCTTCTTCAATAAATGCATGAAACCCTTTGTGATCTCGGCATAGTTCATAATGAAACACTATAAAAAGTTCACTTTTCCCTGTAGACTCTGAAGCTGAGGGATTGTGCACGAGGGAGGAAGCTGAACTATTACCTCAACCTTTAGAGGATTGATCATGATCCCTATTGTTGAAACAATGAATACAAGTGAACGACCCGATGTGATGAAAAAAATGCATTTTTTTGCATTGAAGTGGATCCGATAGTAGTGACATCACTCAAAGATAAGTCGGAGGTGTGCAGGATGACCAACTCTCTTGCAAGATCATGATGCTAAATCATCGAGATAGGCCTTGACTTTGTGTTTGAGGTCATGGAAATCAAAAGACATGGTGTTCTAAAACATAGCTCCAGCATTTTTTAGACCAAAAGGCATCTTTCGATAAGTGAATGTACCCCATGGACATATGGAAGAGGTTTTGTGTTGGTCTTCAGGCTTGATTTGTATCTGATTGTATCTTGAGAAAATCATCCATGAAATAAAAGGCTTTAGAACCTGTAGATTCATCGACTATATGATCAATAAATGGTGTGGGGAAATTGTCTTTTGGAAAGGCCTTGTTCAAATCATGGAAGTCTGTACATACGCGAATCATACCCTATTTTTTATTGACTGGAATGGAATTTGACATCCATTGAGTCAAGTGGATGGGGTAGATGAAATTAGCTTGGAGTATTTTCTCTACTTCAGCCTTAATAGCTGCCGCTTTCCTAGGATTGACTAGACAAAGCTTCTACTGGACCGTATTATCATCAAGATATGTCATGATTTCGTGTTCGACAATTGTTGGATCTATGCCTAGCATTTCCTCATAAGACTAGGCAAACTCGTCGTGAAATTCCTTAAATAAATCTGTGTATATTTGAATCTCCTTGGGGGAGTAGTTCGCTCCGACGAAGATATTCTCCATGATGCTGGGGATTCTGGAGACATCGATAGGTATCATTTGAGAAATGTTTTCCATATTTCCTTTAGAATAAACAATGTGTGTAGCCAAAGGATTGATAGGAAAAGCCTTATCTCCAGTCATAGTCTGAGTGAATTCACCTGCTTCAATTCTTCTTAACTTTGGGAGGAAGTAAGATCGGTGATGAAGATCATCCCAAGGTCTGTTTGGACTAGTCATTGCCTCAATAATCCCCTTGTCTGAGGGCAAGACTAAGTCTAAATAATCAGTATCAGTGAGGGAACCTTGAGCCCATGTAGGTTAAAGAACCGGATCCAACTTTTGTGCGGGAGTCAGATCAGGGTCGACGGAAGCTTGCTGAACTATAGAGTACACTACTTCTGTCATGGACAAAGGCATGTCCATGCCATGGTGCCCTGTCCCTTCCATCGTGGCTGATGCTGAATGAAGAGTCCACGGATCATTAAAGTAAGTCGTACGAAATGACAAGATTTCAAATATTTTGGCCTTAGGTTGGTCAGGGATAGTCGACATGTAATGGACATTGTCGGTCAGAGGCAGGTAATCGAAAGTACCCATCAAAGGTGGGTACAAACCAATCCCTACGTTGACGATGTCAAGCTGAGGTTTATCCATCAGAGTAAAATTTTTCATGGTGTAAGCCACTACTATCTGAAACGCTACATGGTAAGGAAGATGGGGTTTTAAGTTAGTTGTATCAAGCATGATCATTCCTAGATTACAAGTCGCATTGGATCCTAAGGTAGCTAACTGAGCCTTTCTCTGGGAAGGGTATATCTAGAGGATTTCCAAAGCTGACATTGCACAAGAGGTTTGTGACAAATCCTCCACCACAGAGTAGTTTTGGGTGGCCCTTGCATTTGGGTTGTGAGAAGCTTTCTTGAACGCACCTTTGGAGATGCGTTTCATTGTTTCTCCTAATGTCTTCTCAATCTAGAGAGGAAGAGATGGGTTTTTAGCTTCTTTACCCTTCTCATGGGTGTATGGAATTTTGTAGTCGGGTGTCCTAGTAGTTATGTCAATGCTACCTTTCATCATGTACACATTCGTGGATGAAGGATTACTCGAAGATGGAGGGGGTCCCTGACCGACCCCTTCCACACTTGAAGAGGCTTGAGATTAATTTTTCCCATGAGGAAATGGATTTTTTAACACAACAAGTGGCTATTGTGCCAATAACTACTGGGCCTCCACAAGCCGAGGGCACTTGTGATTCAGATGGTCTTCCTTGCAAAGATTACAAGGATACTTTGACTTTTTCTTTTTAGTGTTTCCCTCACCAGCATTATTGGTAGGTTTCTTATCCCCCTTACCCTTATTTTGTTGTTTCTTCTTTCCATCAAGATGTTGGGTGGCCTTTGGGTTTATCGATTGCATACTATATACATCTGACATTTGAGTAGGGGTAGCAGTTGAACTAGTGGTCTGGCTGGCCTTTGTTTGCTATATTTCCAATTTCTGCCATTGATTCGACAGCTAATCAATGGGATTTGTTTGCGCTGAACCTACAATGCCATTGACATGTGGTCCAAATCTCTGTCTGGTCTTGTCAAGTATCGACTATGGTGCATCTAGTAAAACTTTGTAAAGTAAACCAAACTGAGATTAAATTAGTTCTAGCTGTTGGGCTCTCATTATCGCTTCTTCCTTTGAAAATACCCCCGAGGTTGTGATGTCTTTAGATGACTAAGGTACCCAAGACTTAAGGAACCGGTCTAGCAAGAATGTTGGTGGGACTAGCACTTTTATCAAACTTTTCTGGCGTCTCCATTCTCGGATGTGATCTGAGATATGGTTTGCTTTTGTCTGCTCAAAGTTGGTCAGCAATTCGATGTTGACATCATATCTCATAGGTAATTGGAAATGGTTTAAGAAATCCATTGCCAATTCACCGAAGGAAGAGTATCTTGAGCGGTTGAACTCGATGTACCATTTCATTTCACTCTCGATGAGAATGCATTGAAACAAATGCAGCTGGATGGAGTCATGTCTCAAATAATTGGATGAGCACCATAAATGGAAGGTAGTCACATGATCTCCTAGATATTCATTAGGCTTGGTCTCAAACTTTGGGATGTCTGAAGGTAACTTTATCGGCATAGGGGGCCAACACATATCATGATAGATGGGGTCATTTAATAACCTTGTGAAGTTTGGAAAGTGTAGATTTTCCAGAAATGGTTATTTGGGTTGTTGATTGTAACCAGGGAAAAATGAGCCTGGAGTTTGGCTGACACCAAGTTGCTAGGAAAAGTTAGGTTGTTGGCCAAGGTTCTGGTAATAACCATGGCTATGACCAACGTACAGATTCTGCACTTTTTGAGACATCATCGGTTGACTCTCGTAATAGGATGTAAAGGGTTGGGCTTGCGTCATATTCCAAGGATTTTGTGAAGGGTTGCCCCTTGCCAATCTGACGGGCATAGGTGTTGAGCCTTGCCTCGGGTTGCATTAGCTATGGAAGGGGTTACCCCTGGTCGACATCCTTGACAAGGGAAATAATCTCTGCTATGGATTCCAAGGTCCTTGTGAGGAAGGAATTCCTAAGTTTTCCCCTTGTGCAGGAATAGTACCTTGTACAGGATGTTTTTTTAATAACTGGGGTTTGTTGGAAAATGTTTAACAGGTAGTGTATGCTTGTCATTGATGGAAAGTACAAAAGTGAAGATGGCAGGATCAGAGTGTGCTTCGATGGAAAAACAGGAACAATGTAAGCTCAAGAGGAATTAGCGCAGAGTCAAATGCAGTGCGTAGGTGTGCACCAGGGATGAGGTTAACTCATGACTAAAGCTCAAGGGAGATAGCATACTTAGGATCACAGGCGGATCAAAGGTCGAGGCCTTTGACACTTAGAAATTCTTTCAAGTAAGAAGGATGTGTAATCTTGGAGGAGAAGCATCGGTGATCATTGGATCCCATCCCAAATTCTTGATGACCATCAGATCTCAATGTAGACAAGAGGAGCATGCAGATATGGAGGATATATCTCGGGCATTAGATCCAAGCGCAGGGTCCAACCACCATTGGATCGAGGAGAACCTGCACATTATTTAAAGTGCAAGGAGTAGAGGGCTCACAAATATCGATAGCATGAGGGCCATCAGATCTGAATAAAGACAAGAAGAGTGTGCTGAAGAGGAGGATAGATGTCAGGCGTCAGATCTGAGCGCAGGGTCTGACCACCATTGGATCGAGGAAAACCTGCACGATCTTTAAAAGTGCAAGGAGTAGAGGGGTCAAAAATCCTAAAAGAAGGAGGACCATCCATCTCAGGGGGTTATGTGGACCGTTGATCTGAGTCCCTATCGGAGTTTCAAGGATCGCATGTTGTAAATGTCAAAGAAACATTGCAACAGGAATCCCGATTTCGCGATATGCAAAATCGCGACTTAAATCATAGCCGTTGAATCAAGATCAAATCTGGACCATTGATTCCAGTCCATGTCAGAGTTTCGAGGATCGAGTGTTGAAGTTGTCAGAGAACATTCACCACAGGAATCCCAATTTCATGATATGTGAAATCGCGATGTAATCTGAGACGTCAGATTAAGGTTGAATCTGGACCGTTGATTCCAGTCGTTGTCGGAGTTTCGGGGATCGAGAGTTGGACATGTCAAAGACTATTGACATCAGGAATCCCGATATCACGATATGTGAAATCATGATGTAATCTGAGCCATTCAATTAAGGTTGAATCTGGACCATTGATTCCAGTCCTTGTTACAGTTTCAGGGATCGAGAGTTGGACATGTCAAAGATTATTGACATCAGGAACCCCGAAATATGGATGTGTGAAATACCGACTGAATCTGAACCGTCATATCAAGATATGATCTAGACCTTCAACCTGACTCACGTCAGCAGACCAAATCAGCTAGGAACACGTGGCACAACTAGGTAATGACAAGTGTCAGACTGATTCAACATTTCAGGCACATGTAAGTCACGAATTAGAGTGACACGTGGAAGTATTCAACACGTGTCAATCCACATGTGTTGTCAGCAGATTTACACCACTCGGGAGATGGAAAGATGTCAGAGGACGAGGAGGGGCTAAAGGGAACGATCCTTGTCGCATGGCTAGGTGGAGAACGATACAAAAGGTGACACATCAAGAGTGGGGTCCTTCGTCAATACCCCACC
>JASDQU010101535.1:390091-409755 GCA_032191745.1 Picea mariana
ATGTCAAAGGGGGAGAAAATAATTTGGGTGCCTTAGTTTCCATCAATGCCAAAGGGGGAGATTGTTGGCAAATGTTTAACAGGTAGTATATGCTTGTCATTGATGGCAAGTACAACAGTGAAGATGGTAGGATCAGAGTGTGCTTCGATGGAAAAACAGGAACAACATAAGCTCAGGAGGAATTAACGTAGAGTCGAATGCAGTGCGTAGGTGTGCACCAGGGATGAGGTTAACTCATGACTAAAGCTCAAGGGAGATAGCATACTTAGGATCACAGGCGGATCAAAGGTCAAGGCCTTTGACAACTAGAAATTCTTCCAAGTCAAAAGGATGTGTAATATTGGAGGAGAAGCATCGGTGATCGTTGGATCCCATCCTGAATTCCCAATGACCGTCAGATCTCAATGTAGACAAGAGGAGCACGTAGATATGGAGGATAGATCTTAGGCGTTAGATTCGAGCGCAGGGTCCGACCACCATTGGATCGAGGAGAACCTGCACGTTCTTTAAAGTGCAAGGAGTAGAGGGATCACAAATCTCAATAGCATGAGGCTCGTCAAATCTGAATAAAGACAAGAAGAGCGTGCTGAAGAGGAGGATAGATCTCAGGCATCAGATCTGAGTGCAGGGTCCGACCACCGTTGGATCGAGGAAAACCTGCACGATCTTTAAAAGTGCAAGGAGTGCACGATCGTGATGTAATCTGAGCCATCAGATTAAGGTTGAATTTGGACCGTTTATTCCAGTCCTTGTCGGAGTTCCGGGGATCGAGAGTTGGACATGTCAAAGACCATTGACATCAAGAATCCCGATATCGCAATATGTGAAATCATGATGTAATCTGAGCCGTCAGATTAAGGTTGAATCTGGACCGTTGATTCTAGTCCTTATCGGAGTTTCGGGGATTGAGAGTTGGACATGTCAAAGATTGTTGACATCAGGAACCCTGAAATCGCGATGTGTGAAATCCCGACTAAATCTAAACCATCAGATCAAGATATGATCTAGACCGTCGACCTGAATCACGTTAGCAGACCACGTCAGCTAGGAACACATGGCACAACTAGGTAATGACAAGTGTTAGACTGATTCAACATTTCAGGCACATGTAAGTCATGAATCAGAGTGACATGTGGAAGTATTCAACATGTGTCAATCCACGTGTGATGTCAACAGATTTACACCACTCGGGAGATGGACATATGTCGGAGGACGAGGAGGGGCTACAGGGAACGAGCCTTGTCGCATGGTCAAGTGGAGAACGATACAAAAGGTGACACGTCAGGAGTGGGATCCTTCATCAATACCACACCATTCCGGACCCCCCCCCACCCCGTATTAAAGGCAGAAAGGCAAGGAGGGTCCAGAATCGCTTGAGAGTCATTGATCTGGGTACTCTAATCCTGGCTGCTTGAGATATGCGCACCCAATTCCAGACCCCCCCCCCTCCGCTTAAAGGTAGAATGGCAAGGGGGCTCCGGAATCCAATCCCAACCATAGATCTGGGAGCACAGATTCGGCCTGTCAATATTTGCTTGCTGCATATCCAATGGTGCAGATGAATTTGAACAAGATCGGAGGGCAACTGTAGCACGACATAGTATAACTACCAGAAATCACTGATGGTTTCAGCTAGAGGACTCGAAGGCACTTGAGGATGATTGACAGAGAAGGTGAAGAGCCTCTGAGAATCTTCAAGAGGGATGAAGATGTTCATAAAGGAAATTAACAGCTAGATGGGCATTGAGGCCTATAACTAAAACAGAGAAAGTGAGTTCGACTGTCACAGAGAAGACGAAGAGTCTCAAACTACCAGAGAGACTTAGGAATCTCAGTATAACATACAGTGATGCTGGACACGCAGTGCAAACCATCAGAGAAGCTGAAGAGTCACGATGATGATCATACAGAGCACTCGAGAGGTGGAGGATAATGACGTGGAGTCAACATGCAGATGCATTGCGAACATTGCATGCACAAGGTGCACAGAAGCTATAAATACACGGTACAGAGAAGAGTTGAAGGTGCTATCGCTATTGGAGTTTGCTGTGGTTATTGTTGGTGAAGGTGATTCATGGGTGAAGAAGGAGGAGAGTGCAGCAGCTGAATAGGATAGAAGAGGAATTGTGCAGTTAATGGACATGGCGCACAGAGCATAAAAAGCGGAAGAATAGACAGCACAAGTGATGTGTTCAGAAAGGCAATGAGGCAGACAGAGCAACGAAATGTAGCAGAACAACGATGAGTCTGGTAAGCCATTGTTGAGCACCATATCACTGTAATAAGTTTCAGTAGCAAAGATTAATATTTCAGGGTGGTTGGGAGGAGCTAGGGAGGACTGGTGTCCTCAAAGGTTCAAGTGGGTGCTTGAACACAGGGAGTTGGTGCTTCCTTCTAGTTGGTTCCATAGAAACCAGGGAGTTGGTGCTTCCTTCTAGTTGGTGCTAGAGAAACCAGGGAGTTGGTGCTTCCTTCTAGTTGGTGCTAGAAAAACCAGGGAGTTGGTGCTTCCTTCTAGTTGGTTCTAGAAAAACCAGGGAGTTGGTGCTTCCTTCTAAGTTGGTGCTAGAGAAACTAGGGAGTTGGTGCTTCCTTCTAGTGGGTGCTAGAGAAAACAAAGAGTTGGTGCTCTCAGTAAGTTGCAACTTGCAAAACTGAGGTTGTAGCCTCATTATGAGTTGGTGCTCATATGTATGATAATGTAAAGAATGTAACCATTACTCATCATATAAAGAAAAAGAGGTTTTTACCCTGTATGGGTTTCATCGAGAAATATCTGTCTTTGTGTTTCTCATATATGTGTGACTGATGCTGAATGTGCCATTGTTTATTTCCCTGCAATAATGTGATCATCATTCAGTGTTTCTATAAAGAGTTTAAAAGAAGCATAATTGTTTAAGCACGGTAACAAATGATTCACCCCCCACTCTCAGTTGTCCAACAGGGTTGCTCCCGGCTGAGATGGGAGTTGATGAGAAAGCGTTGTTACCAAATGTGTCAAACAAAGAGAACAGTGTCGAACCTACCAACATGTTATAAGTAGGAATTCCTTGACTACCTGCTTCAAACGAACTATAGTTTACATTTATCCCAATAGAGTGTTGGTGGGAACCACCAAGCGAAGGGGACAAAGGAAGTATATGACCCCCTCCATAAGGGAAAGAATTATAGGGAACTAAAGTGCCCCCCATGGATCCTTGCAGAGCAGCGTTGCAGAGCCCTGTCTTGAGACCTAATGTGTGTAGAGTGGAGTGGGAAAGGATAGTGCTTGTACCAAAGCAAGGCATCCCATATGAGAACGGAGGGTCTGTCTCACTTTGGGTGAACGATGCAGTGATCGCCTACATAGAAAGAATAATACCATTGCCTGAGGTAGAGGAATTTGAGACCATAGTGGTCCAAAACGGTGACAATTGGTTGGAGGTGGAACACCCCCTGTAGTGACAGTGATAGAGGAAATATGAGTATTCCCTGAATAAGTAACAACATTTGTTTCCATCGCTTCTTGTGACACTACCTATCGCTTGTAAGGTTGAACCTGTATAATGATGGGCATCAATAGATCAGTGATTGGAGGTTTATATGGACCAAGAGCTTGCGCTTTGAGGTCAGAAATGATTGGTTCCTCCAGACTCGAATGTTCTCCTCTTGAAGATGATTTAGGCACAATTTCTTGTAACCTGGTCACCTCAAAATACCCTTGCTGGTCTATTTTTTGCCTTAGTGGTGGCAGGGGTGGCTCAAGATCAATCGACGACAGGCCCAAAAGCCTTCTTGACTGGTGGTGCTCCTGATCCTTCACTGTGAGAGAAGATCAATGACACACTAGGGCTTTCTATAATCATTTTTTTTAAAGCCAGTACACACTAGAAAAAGTTCCTATGAGGTAAGATAAGCAGATCACTAGTTAGTTGGAAGATCAGTTACAGCAACCAACACTAGAGAAACTTACCGGTGCAGGTGCAACTCGAATACGGAAGCACCCGCTAGGTATAATATGCAAAGCATGGCCTAAACTCTGCCCTAGGTACCGTGGTATACCGCCGAAGTCACCTGTGTAAGTCACTAAGATAAAGGAAACTAGGTTGCCAGCGTGCGAACAGTCACCAGGCGGGTAGAGTCGACAGTCATGTGGATTGCAATGAGTAGGGTATCAATCCTGAAACCTATCAAGGGTATTGAAAGAAAGTGTTTTGGAAGATGAATGAGGACCTCAAATGGATTCTAGACCCATGAAGCTCTGTGGAAAATGCAATCAACGAAATCCCAAGATAAGCCCTCTATATGCATTCCCCACTACGCTTGGTCCGACGTTGGAGGGGTTATCTCTGCTACCTTTCCGCACATGACCTTGTGTTTAGCCTCTGTGTTAGAGGGGGGTCCTGGATAACTTTCACGGTTACTACACTTTCAAGCACTCCCTAGCTCAGACTCTTATGTTTGTTTTTGTAGCCTTAAAGAGTTTCCTCTCCAATCATAAATCAAGGCTCTAGCTTAGACTAAATTTATCAACCCTTCAAACTCAAATTGTAATAACTTTTAATTAGGAATCAATTTTAGTGGTTTTCTTAAGTCAAAAGGAATGAAAGTGAAACCAGTGATGTTATTTAAGAGACGAAAGAGAAGAGAATAAGATGACACTGGAAACAAAAGTACTTCTTTCTTCACAAATAAAGATTTGCCAATTGAAACTCTTTCACCAAACTTCTTATAACTACTTTTCTCATATCTTTGAAAAGAAAAACTCAAAACAAGATTTCACTCGACTACGAGCTACTTAATGTCCTAAGCATTCAAATAAAGAACTTAAGAAAAAATTATTTTTCCCTGGTAAAAAAAGAAACTAACCTAAACTACTTTACCAAACAAAGTAATGAAAGGAATTTTTTTATTTCTGCTTGCTTCAAAACAAGAAATTTGAAAATGAATTCTTTTTCTTTTTTGTCAAAGCAAAAAAAGGGGGGAATGACGAAAAGACAGGACCAAGAAATGGCTTCTGGTCCAATCGCATATTGTATGGAGTCACTGACAACACCAAGCAGGCAGATCAAAGAAGACTCGTCAACTTGTCTAAAAACCCTATTAAAGAAAGCACAAAAATTCTTTTGTCAAAATAAAGCTAAACTGAAGTCAGACCTAGGCTATAGACTGCTATAACAGAGACCACTACTATATCAAGAAAACCCCTGAGAAGTATGAATTCTGATAGGGAAGAGGATGACTGCCTCTTCTTTTTACAAAGATTTTCTCAACACGCACACTACTGAGACTTCAACAACCAACTTATGTATGTGGGTTGTCCAATGGCAGGGCATGTATGCATGCGTGCAGGCCCACTACAAGCCATGTACAACTATGTAAATCTTCAAAAAAAATGAAAAAAACAATAGTAATGCACAGGCATGGAGTACTAGTTTGGAAGACCAACATCCCTTGAAGACACATAAGCTTACAGAAACTCAAAAACAGTGAATAAACTAATTCAAAGCACCCAAAAAGAAAATCCCCAAAGACCCTAGACGCATCCCTGTTGGACAACTGAGAGGGGGGGGGGGTGAATCAGTTGTTACCGTGCTTAAACAATTATGCTTATTTTAAACCCTTTACAATAGCAATTAATGATAGTCATAATAATGTAGGGAAGTAAGCAATAGAACAGTCAACATTAGTCACACATATGAGATACACAGAGACAAATATTTCTTGAGGAAACCCATAAAGGGTAAAAACTTTTTCTTCTTTATATGATAAGTATTCTTTACATTATTTACATTATCATACATAGGAGAACCAACTCATAATGAGGCTACAACCTCTGTTTTGCAAGCTACTACTTGCTGAGGGAACCAACTCTCTGGTTTCTCTAGCACCAACTAGAAGGAAACACCAACTCCCTGTTTTCTCTAGCACCAACTAGAAGGAATCACCAAATCCCTGGTTTCTCTAGCACCAAATAGAAGGAAGCACCAACTCCCTGAGTGTTTCCAGCACCAACTTCCAATCATACAGGCACCAACCTATAAAACAGAGAACAACAGTTCTCCCTTGCACCTCCCTGCCACCCTGGTTTCTCTGGCTGCAACCATATGGGAGCTACATCTCCCTGTGTTCAAGCACCCACTTGAGCCTCTCAGGACAACAGTCCTCTCAAGCACCTCCCTACCTCCCTGGAAAATAAATCTTTTCTACTGAAACTTATTATAGTGATATAATGTTTAACGATGGCTTACTAGACTCATCACTATTCTACTGCATTTCCCTACTCTGTCTGCCTCACTGCCTTCCTGCACCCACATGCTTGTGCTTTTTGTTCTTCTTCTTTTTATGCTCTGTGCACCATGTCCATTCAACGCACCATTCCCCTTCTGTGCATTTATACTACTGATTTCCCTACCTTCTTCACACCTCAATCCTTCATCACAGCAACAACCCTCATCTCTTCTTTCTTTTGCCTACTTGTAGTCACTGACCACCTTGTGCATTCTATCTCACCATGCTTTTGCATGCTCCCTCCATCTTGAGTGCTCTTCCTGATCATCATCACAACTCTTCAACTTCTCTGTTTGTTAAGCCCATTTGTCCATCATCACTGGGTTTCATGATCAAATTTCTTCACATCACAGGTAGTTGAGATTCTTCATCTTCTATTACAGTCGACCTCAACCTCTCTGTCGCAGTTAATGGCTCCAATGCTCTTCCAACTATCAATAGCCTCCATGAATAGTCTTTTCTCCTACTGGCAGATTCCTTGTGACCCTTCAGTTCCTCTAGAAATCACATAGAAGTCTCTTCAAGTCCTCTGGCAGAGACCATCAGTGGTTTCTAGCAGTCACACTGAGAAGTGCTACAATATCCCTATGATCTTCTTCAATTTCATCTGCACCATTGGATTAACTTCTCTAAATCTTGAATTCATTTCGACATTCTTCTCTTCATCATTTCGGGATCACCATGGTGGAGGATTTTACTACTCTCCATTTCCCGACCCCTGAAGCTCCGAAAATGATCTTGTCTTCACTAACTCCTTCCCCCATCTTCCGCCAATGTGACCAATGGCTGTGACCTCAAGATAAGCCTAAACTTGTTTCGCATTTCGGCATTTCAGCAATCTTGTTGTTAGGTTTCTCGAATTTCCAAGTCGCAGTCCCCGAAACTCCGAAACAAGAGCTTAAATATTCGACAATGTGACCAACGACTGTGACCATAGCCTTAGTCGAAACTGCATTTCGCAATTTCATGTTTCATCATTTCAGCACTTCGACACTCTTGGTGGTGAAGTGTTTCAACACTTCAACTCTTGGTATCTGGAATTCCAAAATGTAGTCAGATCAACGGTCCGATACTCCAGTGTTTTTCATTTCGGTGAATCGGCATTTCAGTATTCCTGTGGTGAAATACCTTGACATCTCCAACTCCCAGTATCCGAACCTCTGGTATGTAGTTTGTGACATTTTGTGAATTTGGGTTTCACAATTTTGGGAGTCCTGTGATGAAGAGTCTTCACTCTTGACTCCTCCTACTCCCGGTATCAGAAACTCTGGTATGGAATCTTTATCATTTCACGACTTCGGGTTTCACGACTTCGGGACTCTTTATGATGAGAGTCTTTGTCATTTCCATCTCCCGGTATCCGAAATCCTGGTATCCAATACTTCGAAATGGAGTCGGATCAATGGTCCACGATCTCCTCGAACCAGTGGCTCAGGTCATTTCTCCATTTCTCATTTCACAATTTTGGGACTCTTGTTGATGAGAGTCTTTGACATCTCCATCTCCCGGTAACTAAAATCCTGGTATTCAATACTTCAAGTGGTGTGCCTGTTTCAGGTATTTGGGATTTCACATTTTGAAAATTCAGGACTCCTGATGATGAGGGTCCATGGCATCTCTATCTCCCAGTATTCGAAACTTCGATAGTCGAAACTTTGAGCGATGCGCCTATTTCGTGATTTTGGGGTTTCACATTTCGCGACTTCGGGACCCCTGTGTTGGAGAGTCTCGACTCTTGACTTCTCCATCTCCAGGTATCCGAAATCCTAGTATCCAATACTCTGAAATGGAGTCTGATTAACATCACATCGGTGTTTCACATTTCGCGACTTCAGGACTCCTGTAGTGAGAGTCCTTGACATCTCCATATCCCGGTATCCGAAATCCTAGTATCCAATACTCCGAAATAGATTCGGACCAACATATTTCGACGTTTCACATTTTTCCACTTCGGGACTCCTGTTGTGAGAGTCCTTAACATCTCCAACTCCCGGTATCCAAAATCCTGGTAGCTGAAACTCTGAAATGGAGTTTGACCAACACTTCAATCTTTCCATTCGATCATCGTTGTGCTCCTGGTCTTCCTTGCCTGCTTGTTTTCCATCAAATGAACAAGCACACCTTCACACTACATTTGACTTTGCACTAATTCCTCTTGATCTTACTTTGTTCCTGTTTTTCCATCAATGCATACTCCGATCTTTCCATAAATGACAAGAATACTCTACTTATTAAACATGCCAACAATCCTTTTCACTATCAATCGATGATCTTATTGAGCTTGTTTTGCTGTGTCTTACCAAACTACTTCTAGTTCCCACCTGACACATTATACCTTTACTCAAGCCATCATCGTTGTTGTACTTTCCTATACACATGCCATCATTGCTACTGTTCTTTCCATCAATGACAAGCATACACTGCCTATAAAACATGCCAACAATCTCCCCCTTTGCTTGTAAAACATGCCAACAATACCCCCCTTTGGCATTGATTCCAACAAAGGCACCCAGACCTGTTCTTTTTCTCCCCCTTTGACATCAATGTTAAAGAAAACACGCTCCCCCTGAGCTGTTGCAGTATTTTTTGGAGGTATCAGATATTCAATCAATACAAACTCCCCCTAACAAGATGGACTCTCCTATTTGAGTCCTACAGAGTATTTGTAGCTAAACCAGAGTCTTCTCTTTCTGATTCTTGGACCTGTTCATCTTCATCTTCCACTGTATCCTCTGTAGAATACTCAAAATTTCTCACCTCTCTTACTAGGACTCCTTCATCAACCTTTTCTTCTCATAACTGGATGACTCCCCCTATCACTATTCTCTCTCTACTTCTAACTGTTTTCCTCCTTTGTTTCTAAAAGGTTATCTTTCCCTGACAAGGTCTTTCCTCTTGTTATCTCTACAAGATGTCATGTATATCATTTTGTAAAACAAAATGCTGTTGTTGAAGATGCTGCTATCCTACTGGCACACTGCGTAATTGGAGCTTGTACTTTTCAAACAACCCTTGGATCTCCCCATTAATTCTCATCGATCTCTATCACTGCAATTTTCATTTTTCTTCCATGATGCATACAATCCAAGGCTTTTATGACCATATTCAATCACAAGAAAAAACTGTTACACCCACTCTCATTCCTTCTTTTCTTTCTCACAAATGAAGGACATGTATCAGGTTTCTTAGGAGTACTGATTTCTTCGTTGTTGTATCCAATACCGGATTTTTCATTTGGTGATCTTTGACTATCCAAGATCTTATCCAAGTCATGGAGATGTTTAAGAGATTTCTTTGAGTGTTTTCCTTCTCAACCTTCAAGACTTCTACTTCCATCTTATGACATGGTTCTTCTCCTATTTCATCCATGGGGTAAATGCTAACTGAACATGCTTTTATTGTATCTGAATCTTCTTCTTTACTTGCAGGGGAGGATTCAATATTAACATCATTAATTGTCCTTATGCCTTTATTCACCACTTGTCCTGAGTTTACATTTACCTTATGCTCTTTGGACATGAGCACCTCTTTACTTCCTCTGTCACATTTTTGATTTGTATTGAGAAAATTATGTTTCAGATCATCCACAAGCAGATCGTACTGGGTATCTCCTTTGTCATTACCCAAACTCACCATCCCTCTTTCCTTGATTTTACCTGGTCCATCATTTTCAAGGATCACATTTCCTATTTTTCTTTTACTTATGGATAGTAGATTATCCTTGTCTCCATTCATGTGCTTGGAACATTCACTATCCATATTCCTAGAGGCCTTTTGTTTTTGAGTTGAGGGTGTTTGACCACATTTTTCATTATCTTTCCTTTTCCATGTGCTGGCCATTCTATATAAGAACTTTATCCTTGGATCTACTTTATAATTCTTCAGATGGTAGTTTGCAGCGTTGTGGCTAAAGTTGTGATAGTTATAGAATTCAATATCATTGTTCAATAGGTCAAATTTATTGTTGCAGCATTGTCTACTCATTGACTGTTTATTATTTCTTGACCTACTCAGTTGCATGTCTCTAAACTTAGTTTGGCAATTTTCAATCTGTGATGGTATGTTACTTGGCTGTATCATTCATTGTTGTGGCAGATATTTATTCCTTTGAAATCTTAATTGCTCATGTCTAAGTATTAAAGAACAATTTGCATGTTTTTGACCAAAATTATAACAGTAGAAACAATATCCATATAAAAATTCTTTGTACCTAAAAAATGGTTGTCTTCTTTGGGCAAATCGATTTCTTTCATGCTGATGATGTCTTTGAGTAGGGAGTGCATTATTTCTTTGTTCTACAGATTCAATCCTGGCACCTTTTTCTTTACTTGTCCTGGGTGGCTAATTGTCTTCCTTTGTTTCTGTAGGTTTTTTATTGTCATTGGTTGTAGATTTGACAAACTTGATGGATCCTTTGTTTCTTGGCTGACCACTACTTGATCCCTCTTCATAACCCAAACCAATTTTCAGCTTTGGATTCCCTTGTTGATTCAGAATGGTGGCTAATCCTTCTGAGGCTTTGATACTTGATAGATTTTGATGATACAAGGCTTGAAACTTCTCCAACTCTTTCCTTGTTTTCACTACTTCTTCTTCCAAGGATTTAGATATTGCCTTCTTTTCTGATAACTGTTGTTTCAGAATTTCCTCTATTTTCTTTGCCTCTTCTAATTCCATTTTTAGCACTGAAAAGTCTTCATTAGGTTGTTTACTGTCTTTCTCGAACTGTATCAACAATTTTTTTTGCTTTTTGTTCTTAATTTTGAGTCTGTCAATCTCTTCCAGTGCACTGATCATTTCTCCTTCCAAATCAACCACAGCTTCTTCATTGTTATCATCAATACCTGTGCCTTCATCATAATCCTCTTTGGCTATAAGCATGAAGCCATTTACCTTATCTTCACAGGAAGAGTCACTATCGGTGTCTTATGAGGAGTTATTTTTGTTTACACATAAAATTTTCTTTCTATCAAATCTTTTGGATTTGTACTTCTCTTCACCTTCAGAGTTCTGATCATGTTTCTTGTGTGGACATTTATTTACAAAATGACCTATCTTACCACAGTTGAAACATTTGAAGGGCAGCTTACCTTGGTACTTGCCTGATCCTTTCTTTAGTCTTCTCACGAATTTTGCATCAATTTCATCAGGCTCATAATCTTCATTCTTATCTGCTTTAAATGATGCTTCTCTAGAGGTGGGTTTATCTGTAACTATCCTCATTTCATATGTAGTCAACGTTCCTTGAAGTTGATAAAAAACCAAAGTCTTTATATCATAAAGTTCTTCTATAGATGAGACCTTTGGGTTGAACCTATCTGGCAGATATCTCAAAATTTTATGAACTAAAGAGGGTTCCTCAATTTCTTCACCAAGTGCTTTCATTGCATTTACTAGTTCTTCAACTCTCAGAAAATACTTCCCAATGGTTTCATCTTCTTTCATATGTAGCTTCTCA
Organism: Picea mariana; assembly: GCA_032191745.1. Classification (NCBI taxonomy): domain Eukaryota; kingdom Viridiplantae; phylum Streptophyta; class Pinopsida; order Pinales; family Pinaceae; genus Picea; species Picea mariana. The sequence goes on from JASDQU010101535.1 coordinate 401,820, forward strand.
AACTGTACTTTGTAGGTTTGAAGCTTGGCATCTTTTACTTTCTCATTACCTTCATAACTGCTAATGAGTTTGTCCCACATTTCTTTGGCAGTTTGAAGATGCATCACCTTCACAAACTTGGCTTTTGCAAGTCCATTCAAGATAGCATTCATTCCATTAGCATTAAAGATAAATTCTAAATTATCATCTTTGGAATCTAGCACAACAGGGTTTATGTATCCAGTCTCTACTACATCCCAAACATCAACACCTNCATCTTCTTTCATATGTAGCTTCTCAAACTGTACTTTGTAGGTTTGAAGCTTGGCATCTTTTACTTTCTCATTACCTTCATAACTGCTAATGAGTTTGTCCCACATTTCTTTGGCAGTTTGAAGATACATCACCTTCACAAACTTGGCTTTTGCAAGTCCATTCAAGATAGCATTCATTCCATTAGCATTAAAGATAAATTCTAAATTATCATCTTTGGAATCTAGCACAACAGGGTTTATGTATCCAGTCTCTACTACATCCCAAACATCAACACCTAAGGCCATTAGGTATGTTCTCATTCTAACCTTCCAGAAGGAAAAATTTATTCCATCAAATAGAGGAGGCCTAGTGACTGAAGTCCCTTCACGACTTGACATTTTTAAGATCCAGGATCTACCCTTAGACAAAAGGGGCCAGCTCTGATACCAATTGTTGGACAACTGAGAGCGGGGGGGGGTGAATCAGTTGTTACCATGCTTAAACAATTATTCTTATTTTAAACCCTTTACAATGGCAATTAATGATAGTCACAATAATGTAGGGAAGTAAGCAATATAACATTCAACATCAGTCACACATATGAGATACACAAAGATAGATATTTCCTGAGGAAACCCATAAAGGGTAAAAACCTCTTCTTCTTTATATGATAAGTATTCTTTACATTATTTACATTATCATACATATGAGCACAGACTCATAATGAGGTTGCAACCTCTATTTTGCAAGTTGCTACTTGTTGAGAGCACCAACTCTCTAGTTTCTCTAGCACCAACTAGAAGGAAGCACCAACTCCCTTGTTTCTCTAGCACCAACTAGAAGGAAGCACCAACTCCTTGGTTTCTCTAGCACCAACGAGAAGGAAGCACCAACTCCCTAGTTTCTCTAGCACCAACTAGAAGGAAACACTCATAGAAGGAAGCACAAACTCCCTGAGTGTTTCCAGCACCAACTGGATGGAAGCACCAACTTCCAATCATACAAGCACCAACCTATAAAATAGAGAACAACAGTTCTCACTTACACCTCCTTGCCACCTTGGTTTCTCTGGCTGCAACCAGATGGGAGCTACATCTCCCTGTGTTCAAGCACCCACTTGAACCTCTGAGGACAACAGTCCTCCCGAGCACCTCCCTACCTCCATGGAAAATAAATATTTACTACTAAAAATTATTACAGTGATATAATGTTTAACGATGGCTTACCAGACTCATCACTGTTCTGCTGCATTTCCCTGCACTGTCTGCCTCACTGCCTTCCTACACCCACATGCTTGCACTTTCTGTTCTTATGCTTTTTATGCTCCATGCACCATGTCCATTCAATGCACCATTCCCTTCTGTGCATTTCTGTTGCTAAGCTCCTTGCCTTCTTCACACCTCAATCCTTCATCACAACAACAACCCTCATCTCTTCTTTCTTCTACCTACTTGTAGTCACTGACCACCTTGTGCATGCTATCTCACCATGCTTTAGCATGGTTCCTCCATCTCAAGTGCTCTGCCTGATCATCATCACAACTCTTCAGCTTCTCTATTTGTTAAGCCCATTTTTCCATCATCACTAGGTGTCATGATCAAATTGCTTCACATCACAGGTAGTTGAGATTCTTCATCTTCTGTTGTAGTCGACCTCAACCTCTCTGTCACAGTTAATGGATCCAACGATCTTCCAACTGTCAATAACCTCCACGAATAGTCTTTTCTCCTACTGGCAGATTCCTTGTGACCCTTCAATTCTTCTGGAAATCACACAGAAGTCTCTTCGAGTCCTTTGGTAGAGACCATCAGCGGTTTCTAGAAGTCACACTGAGAAGTGCTACAGTAGCCCTCCGATCTTCTTCAGTTTCATCTCCATCATTGGATTAACTTCTCTAAATCTTGCATTCATTTCGGCATTCTGTTCTTCAGCATTTCGGGATCACCATGGTGGAGGATTTTAGTACTCTCCATTTCCTAACCCCCGAAGCTCCAAAAAGGAGCTTGTCTTCACTAACTCCTTCCACTATCTTTCGCCGATGTGAACAACAGCTGTGACCTTGGGCTGAGCCTAAACTTGTTTCGCATTTCGGCATTTCAACAATCCTGTTGTTAGGTTTTTCAACTTTCCAAGTCGTGGTCCCTGGAACTCTGAAACAGAAGCTTAACTCTTTGATAATGTGACCAACGGCTATGACCACAACCTTAGTCAAAACTGCATTTCACAATTTCATGTTTCAGCATTTCGGCACTTCGGCACTCTTGGTGGTGAAGTGTTTTGAAACTTCAACTCCCAGTATCTGGAACTCCAAAATGGAGTCAGATCAACGATCCGGTACTCCAACATTTTTCATTTCGGTGAATCGGCATTTTAGTATTCCTGTGGTGAAAGACCTTGACATCTCCAACTCTCGGTATCTGAACCTTCGGTATGTACTCTGTGACATTTTGCGACTTCGTGTTTCACGATTTCGGGACTCCTGTGATGAAGAGTCTTCACTCTTGACTCCTCCTACTCTTGGTATCCAAAACTCTGGTATGGAGTCTTTATCATTTCACGACTTTGGGACTCTTTATGATGAGAGTCTTTGTCATTTCCATCTCCCGGTATCCGAAATCCCGGTATCCAATACTTCAAAATGGAGTCGGATCAACGGTCCATGATCTCCTCGAACCAATGGCTTAGATCATTTCACCATTTCACATTTCACGATTTTTGGACTCCTGTTGATGAGAGTCTATGACATGTCCATCTCTCGGTAACCGAAATACTAGTATTCAATACTTCGAGTGGTGCGCATGTTTTGGGTTTTCAGGATTTCACATTTCGGCACTTCGGGACTCCTAATGATGAGGATCCATGACATCTCTATCTCCTGGTATCCAAAACTCCGGTAGCCAAAACTTTGAGTGATGCGCATGTTTCACGATTTTGGGGTTACACATTTTGCGACTTCGGGACTCCTATGTTGGAGAGTCTGGATTCTTGACTTCTCCATCTCCCAGTATCTGAAATCCTGGTATCCAATACTCTGAAATGGAATCTGATTAACATCACATTGGTGTTTCACATTTCGCGACTTCGAGACTTCTGTAGTGAGATTCCTTGACATCTCCATCTCCTGGTATCTGAAACCCTGGTATCCAATACTTCGAAATGGAGTCGGACCAACATATTTCGACATTTCACATTTCACCACTTCGAGACTCCTGTCGTGAGAGTCCTTGACATCTCCAAATCCCGGTATCCAAAATCCTGGTAGCCGAAACTCCGAAATGGAGTTTGACAAACACTTTGATCTTGCCATTCGATCATTGTTGTGTTGCTGGTCTTCCTTGCCTGCTTGTTTGCCATCAAATGAACAAGCACACCTTTGCACTGCGTTCGAATCTGCGCTAATTCCTCCTAAGCTTACTTTCTTCCTGTTTTTCCATCGATGCATACTCTAATCTTTCCATCAATGACAAGAATAATCTTCATGTTAAACATGGAAACAATCCTCTACACTATCAATCGATGATCTTATCGAGTTTGTTTTGCTGCATCTTCCCAAACTACTTCTGGTGCCCGCCTGGCACATTATACCTTTACTCAAGCCATCATCGTTGTTGTACTTGCTTGTACACATGCCATCATTGCTACTATTCTTGCCATCAATGACAATCATACACTACCTATAAAACATGCCAACAATCTCCCCCTTTGCCTATAAAACATGCCAACAATCCCTAGTTCGGTCGCCAATACTTCTATAGTAGGAAAACCCTTCTACGGACTACACAAAGGGCCTAAAGTGTAGGCATAGCTAACCATCTAAAGTCTCCTACTTTTTATCACTATCCCAACATTACCCCACAATCATACATAAAAGACAAGAGAGAGGGATCCGGTAGGCCTACCTTAAACTCTGTGTCTAGTGTCGATCCCTTTGCACTTTGTTATTTCCTGACTGCAAATATCCTTCCAAGGATGACCTGCATTCCTCAAAAGACAAACAAGAAACTACAAGCATTCATTTTACATATGGATTAGTGGGATAGACATAATAAACAAGAAATGTAAACAAATCATATAAGCTTAACATGTCATTTGGTGGGACAGAAAAAGTACTTCTTTATATTAATCTCACTAAAGTCACTTACAACATAAGATCGACACTGCTCCTCAAACTTGGTCCTAGGCTCCTCTTCACTATGCACCAACTGCTTCCACATCTTCTTCTCCTCTTCATTTTTCTCTTAGGGAAATGGTAAGGGCTTTACAATTGGGGCAAAGGGGGATTGATAAAATGGGCAGAGTTTCTTTGCTTTCATGCTTCCCTTTTGCAATGGGACCCCAACCCCTTCTTTTATAGGCCAAAAGGGACAATAATAGTTGGGGTGACTGGCTATGGGTAGTCAAACAGTTAAGTAATGTCCTAGAAACTAGTATCGTATGCAAATTTCCACATTTCATGATATTTTGTGAGTGTACACGGGCTGTAGTGGCTCAATGAGCATGTGTACGCAGGCAGTAATGGTGCAGGGTGCGTACACCTTCAAAATGATGGTTTTTAGAAGAGTTGTTCAAATAATGGCTTGGTAAAGATAGCAAGTTAGATGGCCTGTTGCTAGGTGCATTTTAGGGTTATAACAAGCTCTCAGTTGCTTTGAATTGTATTCTTGTTCTTTTATTAAGCGCACTATTCTCCTAGCCATGAAATCTCTTAATTCTTTATTTTTCTATTCTATAGCTTCCTCTTCTTCTTTCCTTCAGATTTGATCTCTCTCAATCCAAGTCCTTCCTAACAAAAGTGAAAAAGGAGCATTGTTCTCAACAGACTTAGTGACCTTGAATTCTTCTTTTGTCGATGTTCCATGAGCACTCATAGGTACATGAGTAAGTCTTCCACTTAGGGTTACCATCTTTCCTTTAAACAATCCTACTCCTCCCAATGAAGAAATCATAGCAGGCTTTCCCAAAATTTCCCAAGTACTTTCTGGCATAATGTTCACATGAGTTTCTGCATCCAATACACAGTCTATGTCGAAGTCTCCTATTCTTGTTTCTATGCACTCTTTCTCTTTTAAGATATCTAATAAATTGATGTCTCTGTGATGGTTCAATGTTTCTTTCATCTACAATAATATAACCTCAGATTCTTTCTATTTATTTAGCATATTCTTAGTCTCTTGACCTTCCTCATGGTTTTGTTGTTTCATGTTCATCTTCTCAACTTTAGCAATCATTCTAGGGCAATCTAAAACTTCATGTCCAGTAGCTTTGCAACAATGGAAAATAGGACCTCTTCCAAGTCATTCCTTAGCAAGATGTCCTGGTCCTCTGCAACTATAAAAAATAGTCAATCCTTTCTTTCTCTTAAATGATCCCCAACCTTTCTTATACTGTGCAATAGGATCACAATGATGGACCTGCAAAAAATTATTTCTAGGATCCTGCATCCACTTGTTAGTCCAAAAATTCTTTCTATGCATAGGAATGACATATCTTTCACTACTTCTATCAGATCTATTCATATCACATCTTATTTCTTCCAGTTGTGCCCTAGTTTTCAAACTAGGATGAAATCTATCAAACAAACCTAGATCCATTCTTTTGAGACAAAAATTTCCACTTATCTTACATTTATCAGAGCACAAAGATTTAAGATCTTACCTCTTTTCTTTAGATCAGACTTCTCTTCTTAGCACAGATCTTCACAAGTCAAGTAGAGTACTTCACACTACAACAACAGATCTACACACACAGATTTCTCTTTTCTTCAGTTCCCAGCAATCACAGTTTTAGGTCCTGACAACGGAACCTTTTGTTGGCACAAGGGTAGACCCAGGGTTCAACGCTTCAACAATGCACCAACAAAACCCTAACTACAAACCCTCTTGGTGAGACCTGCGAAGCATATGAAGTCTCACCCGAGGTAGAGGAAGGGGGTGTTGTAGGACTAAAGTATCTACAACCTAGTTGGGACACAGATCTATGATCACAATACTTAAGAGAGAACTTAGAAATTAATGTTCATTAGTCTTTGGCCATTATTCACATCGTAGGTAAAAACCCTAATTACATAACAACACAATATTCAATAAGATTTAAGCATATCTAACCACTTAGCACATAGCATCAAACATATATAGCATTCATTCATGTTATTAAGCACTGAGCTACTATGTCAGATGCATCTAACATACATAAAGATTCAACACCAAGCATAAATCACATCAATAACACAAAGCAATCACAACAAAGAATATATGTGGTTCACCCCGAGCGTGGGACTACATCCACCAACTATTCATCTTTTTTATTATCTTATTTCAATCTTCTTACATGCAGAGAGTAGGAAAGGATATCTGCGCACACTTCACAAGATCCTCCTTCCTCGATTTTGGCACAACACATAGCCTTCTTACAATCACTTTCACTTAACTCTGCAAGTTCTCAACAAATAGTATGCACAGAGCCTTCACAACTAATCTCACTTAGAAACATTTACATATCTTGCACAAAGCCAACTTAGATCTTATGCGTCTTACAATGCCTAGCTACTTATTTATACATTTACAAATGGGGCCTGAGCATGGGTAAATCCATGGGCCAACATGCCCTACCTGTTACATAATCCCTAAACCCAAAAATCCTGCAAAAAGGGGGTGAGATCCTGTGATCTTTGCTTCTCCTGGGCGCTCCATCTTTGACCCACCTGTCAAAGTCCCCAAAATGGTCAAACACGGCCAAGGTTCTCCAAAACTTGGTCGAGGGCCAATAGTGCCTCATTCCAGTTGGTGCTGGATAATTTTGGAAGTTGTTGCTTCTGGTGGATGTAATCTTTTGATACATTAAAAAGTGTTCCATGGTTTTCTCTCATTTTGGTTTCCACGTAAAATTCTTGTGTACTATGTATCTATGGTTATATTTTTATGATATATTGAATGCAATCATAAKTGATAAATTGTTGATAAATTAATGTTTACTTGTTGTGGTTAAAAATGGTAAAAAATGCATGATATTGATCCATCACCCCTCTTAGTATTAGTGAATATTCCAACGATTRGTATCATAGTAGGTCCTTCAAGAACAATCTACCCACTGGAATAAATATCATGGATTTCACTAAGAATGGAATGTTATAACTATGCCTTCTAGAGCAAAAGGATGAAAACGTTCTTGCAAGAACATGAATTTCATGTCTCGCAAGCAATAATAGATGAATACAAGGAACCTGCCACTCCCCAAACAAATAAACATAGAAATAAACTTTGTGAGAATAATTTGAAGTCCACAAATGCTATTCTAAGTGGACTATATAGTTCGGTATATGTCAAGTTTATCCATTATGGATGTCAAAAGGATATTTGGGACAAACTTCAAAATATTTATGAAGGATATGCCAAAGTCAAAGGGGTCAAACTTCAAACTTAGAGAAGCCAATTTAAACAACTAAAAATGAAGGAATATGAAGATATTGCCGCGTATTTTCTGTGAGTTGATGAAATAGTGAATGTTATTAAAGGATCAAGAGAAGAAATTAAAGGTTCGGTGATTGTTCAAAAGGTACTAAGGTATTTTCCAATTATATTTGATCCTAATATTTCATCCTTAGAAGAGAGAGAAAATATTTCTATGTCGAGCATGGATGAGCTACATGGAATACTTACAGCTTATGAAATGAGAATAGAACATGATAATCCATCCAAGAAGGAAG
>JASDQU010101535.1:412989-424854 GCA_032191745.1 Picea mariana
CCTCTTTTACAAATTTTAAAATAATAATATATTATTCTATTCGTCTCTTAAGCTTAGCCCTTCTTTCCTAGACTTACAGCCCCATCCCTTTCCCTAACCAATGGATCTTAGTCCCCCATAACTCTTTCTTCATGGTTATTATACATGCAATGATGTTGTTATATTAATAATATGAATATTTACATGTAAAAAACAAGCTCCTAGCCTTTAACATCTAGGTTCTCCGGCCTAATAAACACATAAGCTTACCAACTTATAATTACTTGGCTCATGAGCCTACAAAACATGTTACATTCATAATTAAAACTAGGGCTCGACCTTGTTCGACAACACAACTATTCCAACAAAGGATGAACATCTTCAGTAACCACTCACATAACCAGATCAAAGATCAAAACACCGATGTTTTCATGTGATAAAACCCCTACGAGGAAACATCCATAACCCCAACCAACGCGACCACTTGGAGCAGTTTATTAATGCAAAAAAAAAGATTATAGAGAGATTTTATAAGAGGGTTTCTCACAATTGATCATCGACAAATGAACCTTAATGCTCTTTAAATAGAGATCATGTACCAATTGGGTGTTAAGCCACAGATCAATGGCCATTAAGATCGAGGAGAGTATGAACCGTCATATCACTCTATGTCAGGAATGTTAGCGCTAATTATTGCAAGGGGGTGTTTCTCTCCGATTTCAGGCCCTTGGTGTAAATTCATAGAAATGGGGTTTAAAAACCCTTCAAATGCGTTTTATTCAAAGGCTGCATTCATGAGCGCCAGGTGCAACACACAGAAGAAGTCCATTTCGGGCTTAAAATCAAGTGAGCGGGCATTTTGTTTTCAACTGCGAGGATCCATAGATGGAGCAGATCGACGATCATCGGGTAAGCTTGAGTCATAGAGTTGCACGAGGTTTAGCACATGGGCTCATCTCTTATGGCCAAAGTCATGAAATGATTATCTGTTTTGGCATTTCAGCTACCGGGACTTCAAAAGACAAGGGGTCTCTCTTCCACTGCATTTTGAAACTCCGAAATGCAAAATGCAAAATCTCCAGGAGCCGTTTCAACATTCCAACTACCGAAACTTTGAAAGACAAGGGGTCTCTTCTCCACTACATTTCGAAACCTCAAAATGCAAAATATAAAATCCCCCATAAGCCGTTTCAACATTTCGGCTACCGGGACTTCAAAAGAAAAGGGGTCTCTCCTCCACTACATTTTAAAACCCCGAAACGTGAAATGTAAAATCCCCCAGGATCTGTTTCGGCATTTCAGCTACCGGGACTTTGAAATACAAGGGGTTATTTCTCTACTACATTTCAAAACCCTAAAACGTGAAATGTAAAATCCCCCAGGATAGGCCCACGATCCTAGCCAGTGATTATATGAGTGAGGGGTAAGGAAGACAACAACATGATGTAGCCCCCTTCATGATTTCGACAGTCAGGATTATCAAGGGTGAGGAGTTCACTCCCTCCCATCGCAGATACCCAAAATTTGTGGAGTACCTTTGGTTTTAGCGCAAGGTCATAGCCCACTATGATATATAAAGTAGGGCCAAAAGAAAAAGATAGGCGCCTGTTCAGACGACAAATGGATAAGAGCCAGATAAGGAAGAAATCCTGGCCGTTGATGTTAAGAGAAGATCAATTCATTGGTTTGGATAGGGAAATTTTGTAACATAGGGTATCGGGGATCCTAGACACAGCATGAGGAAATCCACGAAAGGAAAATGCCGAAGCATCCTTGAAGACAGTTGCATGGCCCTGTGGTTATGTTGAGAATGAAACTTGAAGAAATGAAGGCTAGCCTCCAAGCTTTGGAAAGATGACACATGGTCACTCTCTACATATTCAGTCTCGGCCACCCTCCATGGAAGAAGCAGTTAATGAATATTGACCAGGTGGTTGAGATCTTAGCTCAACCCATAAATGGAGGGTATGGGGAGGATCAGAAGCAGTCAACTGGTGGTACTCCGATGGATAGTTTCCCTACAGAATCCATGTCATCTAAAGTAGTGTCAGACAAGAAGATGCATGTATAGTCTGAAGGAAGATCATGCACATGTAAAGCCTTAAATGAGGTAGCTCAGCTACCCTCTTGGGGCCAAGGAGGTGAATTGCTCTGAGTATATAGACTCAATTTTGATATTTTGTAAGGATGGATGCTAGAGCAGAGCTCTCGACTGTAAAGCTTTAACGAGGCCTCTGGTTCCCTGGTTATAGATTGATATTTGAGACTTCTTATTTAATGGAAGCCAACATCTTCCTCCCCTTTTTTTTCCTCTAAATCTTAATAGCCCGAGCATGGATGATCCAGTCAGGTGTTGTAATGGCTATATAATGTATGTTTGATTATATTAGTTTTGTAGCATCTTAATTTTCTTGAAGTTTCTTAAATATGAGAGAATCGCATATTTATGACTTTTCCCCCTTTTAAAGGCTGCTGGAAGACCGGATGTCCAGAGCAGACTTTATTTCCTTTGTTTTTCCCTCCACTTACTCACTACTATGCAAAATTACTGGCTTAAATTAGATCAAGACCTCACATGTCTTAGATGTTCCAATCCAGTTTTCTGAGTTAGAATGATATTGTTTTGAGTTTACTTCCATTCATCACCCTTTATCAACAAATCGTGAAATTTAAACTGATGGGCCTCAGGCTTACTCCTGCTACAATCCAGGAGTGACTTCTGACGCCAACAGGGAACATATCATGACTGTCAGATTTCCTAACTACAAATGCATACTAATGCATACTAAAGAAACACACTAAGAAACACACTCTTACCTAACGACATATTAGACCAAGTAGATCTTAAATAACTCCTAAGTGTCTAAATATACTAACATCCCCCCTTAAGAAAAACTTGGGATAGGATTGAATGATTTACAATAGTGACACAATAGGAGAAGAAAGGAGGCATTAGATCCTATCCACCCTTAATGACAACTTCCTGAACTCCTAACATAGATCGAAGTTTGGAAAACTTCACTTCTGTAAGAGACTTTGTGAAAATGTCTGCAACTTGATATTCTATAGGGAAAAAGAGAACATCAATAACTTGATCATGAATTTGCTTTCTGATGAAGTGCATGTGTATCTCGATGTGTATGCTAAGATGATGTTGAACTGGGTCTTTGTCAAGCTTGACGGCACTCTGATTGTCACACCAAAGGCTGGTCAGATGTTGGTTCTGGAATCCAAACTCTAAAAGGATCTGTCGAAGCCATAGGGCTTCTTGACTTGCATTTACCACTACTCAGTATTTTGCTTTTGCTGAAGAAAGTGAAATAGCCTATTGTTCCTTACAGGCCCAAGTGATAGGTCCTAAACCAAGGCTAAAAACATAACCTGTAGTAGATTTCCGATCATCAGTGTCACCAGCCCAATCTGAATCAGTGAAACCAACCAATAAAGGAGTCCTCCTTGAATTGTAATGTATCTTGAACTGAATTGTACCATGAACATAGCGAAGTATCCTTTTAGTTTCTTTCCAATGGATTCCATGGGGTTTTTGCATATATCGGGCAATAAGACCAACAACAAAGGAACGATTAGGACGGGTATGAGTCAAGTATAAGAGTCTACCAACTAACTTATGGTATAGGGTGGCATCAACTTCAGGAGAAGTATAGGTGGCAGAAACATTGACTCTAGATTGGAAGGGAGAAGGGGTTGGTTTACAATCATCCATGTGAAAGTGATGAAGAAGGTCACAAGCATACTTAGACTAGGAAACAAAAATTCCTTCATTGGTTTGCAAAACTTGGAGGCCAAGGAAATATTGCAAAAAACCTAAGTCTTTTATTTCAAATTTCTTCTTAAGGCTGGTTTTCACATGGTTTAAAAGTTTTGAGTCACTACCATTAATGGTAAGGTCATGAACATAAAGGACAAGGATTATGAGATGGATTCCTACTTTCTTGATATAGACATTAGGATTAGAATGGCATCTAGAGGATCCAGTGGCAATAAGAAAGCTATCCATTTTGGCATACCAAGCTTGGGGAGCTTGCTTGAGACCATAAAGAGATTTATTGAGGAGACAAACAAGGCTAGAGTCATTCTGGACATAACCAGGAGGTTGTTCCATGTAGATTTCTTCTTGCAAATCTCCATGCAAGAAGGCGGATTTAACATCCATCTAATGTACCTCCCATTTATGTGAGGCAGCAAGGGCAAGAACAAGGTGGATATAATTCATTTTTGCTACAGAGGAAAAGGTTTCATTATAGTCAATTCCTTCAACTTGGGAAAATCATTTGGCAACTAACCAAGCCTTGTGTATTTCAACACTTCCATCTGATGCATACTTAGTTCTATAGACCCATTTGCATCTAACAAGTTTTCTTCCTTTTGGAAGAGGTACAAGATCCCAAATATCGCTTTCCATTAAAGAACGATACTCTTCATTCATTGTTGTATCCCAATCTGGATGACTTGAATCTTCTGCAAATGTCTTTGGATCATGAGTTTCTGAAACTTGAGCCAAAAGTGAAGAGGCTTGCTGGAACTGTGAATGTGTTCAACGCTGATCTGAAGGATCACCGACAAGATCACCAGCTTCTTCTCGTGTTGAACGAACCCATCTAGGAAGCAGTGGAGCTGGTGCTGGTTCATGTTTAAAGGACTCATCTGGAGGAGGGTGAGCAGGCAGAGGTGGATTTTTATCCTCACTATCATCATCTGAAGAAGAAACCAGATCATAAGAAGGCACAAACACTGAAGATGGCTCATAGGCCGAAGAAGGCACAATCGTCGAAGATGGCTCACAGGTTAAGAGATTTTCATCAAATTTAACATCTCTTCTAAGAATAATTTCATTACAATGTGATTGGAGAAGTCTGTAACCTTTGAAATTTTTAGAATAACCAACAAAGATACACTTCTCACTTTTAGGCTACAATGCTTTCCTTTTCTCATCAAGAATGTGAGACCATGCTATACTGCCGAATTCACGGAAGTGACTTACATCTAGTTTAATTTTAGTCCAAGATTCTTCCAGTGTTATATTTTTAAGAGCCTTTGTGGGAGTGTGATTTACTATGTAATTGGCACAGTTGATGGCTTCTTCCCAATACTTTAGAATTAATCCCTTAGATTGGATCATACAATTATCCATTTCTTTTAATGTGCAGTTCTTTCTCTCAGCAACACCATTTTTTTGTGGTGTGTATGGAACAGTGTGTTGCATTTGGATTCCCTATGTAGTGCAGTAGCTTGTAAAATTATTGTTCACATATTCGCCTCCATTATCTGTTCTTAACCTTTGAATTTGATGTCTGGATTTCTTTTCTACGAGGGTCTTGTAGGCCAAAAACTTGTCAAAAAATTCACTCTTGAGTTTTAAGAAGTAAACCCAAGTACGTCTGGAAAATTCATCAATGAAAGTTAAGAAATACTTGCACCCAGAAAAAAAAGGAGAAGAAAGTGGACCACACAAATCACTATGAACAAGCTACAAAAGACCCAAGGCGTGCCAAGAGGCATGTTTGTCAAAACTGTGTTGATGATGTTTGTCGAGAACACAACCGACACAAACACCATCTCTGCATGAAACAAGAGGAAGACCAGTCACCATCTGTTGATTACATAGTTGTTGCAATGAGTGATAGTTTAGATGACCAAACTTCTCATGCCAAAGTTTGCTCAAGTCATCGCTATGAGAAACAAAAACTGATGAAAAAGTTGATGACCCAAAGTTGTCAAACTTGTACAACTTGGTAATATCATCAACAATTCCAGTTGCAAGAACATGCTTAGGATCTTTTAGTTCCTTTATTACAACTTGGTGAGGTGAAAACTCGACGTTTTTACCTTCACCTGAATGAGTGATTTGATATACTGATAGAAGGTTACAAGAAAGATTTGGAACGCATAATACATCATTGAAATGACCATTTTCTACCTGAACTGTTCCAGATCTTACAACACTAAAAGATATATCATCACCAACAAATATTTTCTTAGTGTTACATTCATTTAGAGTAGAAAATATGGCTTTATCCTTAGCCATATGATAATATGCTCCTGAATCAATAAGCCACTCATCAGAAAAAGAAGAAGTAGTAGAAGGTGTATTGAAGGAAAAACCAGAAGCAAAAAGTGCATGTCCATGAGAAGAAGAAGAAGAAGAAGAAGAATCAATACTGATGTTGTGCTTCTTCATCACTACTTCTAAGGCTGCCATCTTCTTGAAACATTTGGACTCATCATGACCATCTTTATCAAAAAATTTGTAATGTCTGTTAGTATTCTTACTTTTATATTTTTATCCTTTGTCACCATTAGGAGCTGAAGCTGTCTGAGAGGGTTTGGGACCCTTAGGTTGTTTGTTGTTGTAGCAAGGATGTTGCTTCTTGGGATACTTGGGTTTATCTTTCTGTTGGGCAACTAAGGCTTTGTTGGAGGTACCTGCAGTGTTGATCACTCCAAGTTGTACAAGCTTATATTCCTCTCTAATCAAAGAAGCACAAAAGGACTCAAGAGTGGGTTTTACATAAGCTTTCCCTAGAGCCTCTTTCATGGCATAAAAGGTAGATACAAACACATAATATGCACTACCTAGCTTACAAAGAATAAGATATATGCAACGCTCTTCCTCCATTTTTATCTTACATTCTTCACATAAAATTCTGAGTGTTTTAAACTTAGATAGATAGTTTCCAAGGAAAGAAAAATCACTTGGAATCAAGGTCAGTATTTGATTTTCTAACTGTTGTGCTTGAATAATATTGAGTTTACCAAACACAGATTCAATCATGTTTCAAGCTTCTTCGGGGTCATCAATTCCTTGAAGGTGGTACCTTAAATCAGAAGAGATGGACATTCCGATTAGTCCACATGCGTCGTCATTCCTATTATCCCATTTGTCTTTCTTATCATCATCAGTGGGTGCTATTTCCTTTCCCGAGGTAATTCGGTATAGGCCTTTACTTCTTAATAAATCTTCCATATGGGATTTCCATTGGAAGTAGTTGTTGCTGGTAAGCAAGACATTACTTGTAGAATCCATATTAAATATGAAGATAATGCAGATTTAAAAACTGAAACTAATGATCTTTATGGAAAGATCTTGAAAATTTATGCAGTTTTAAAAAAAAACGGCACTGAAAATGGACTTCCGATGTGAGAGCTACGCCCTTTTAAAAAAATGCATAAACAGTAACCAAATAACCACGTGATAGTGTAAGCTACTTTATGATGTGACCCACTTTTATAAAGAGAAGTGAGGGTCACATTTACAATGAAGTTACCTTATCACAGAAAAGTTGCATGAAAAATAAATAACTCTAAAAAATAATATAAAACTACTTATAGTGATTCACTTTTATACTTGAAGTGAAATGCACTTTACAATTTTTAGCATGAACGTTTTCAAAAAAAGTAGCAAAAGAGAGACTTGAACTCAAGACCTCTTACTTAATAAGGCAAGTTTTAACCAAATGGTCTAACAAAATATATTGTAATGTTCAGAAGGAGCATTGGGGGTGTTGTTGATGTTGTGGAAGATGGCCTTGGAGAGCATGATAAAAAAAAACTCTTTTCACACAAGAAAACAAATTTCGCTTCTCGATGACAACAAGGGTTAGATCTTGGTTAGCTTACCCGGAAGATGCACCTTTTCCTATTTGTTTCTGATTTTCTGAGATCATAAAGGGCGTGGGGAAAAGAGAATACACATATCTAAAAGAGTAGCAACCTAGAAATAAAAAATACAAACTGAAATAAAATCAAAATACAACTTTGTAGAAATTTAAAAAACGCGTATTCAGGATTTATACCTCCGGATCTGACTGTAATGGTCGTATCTTGGGAAAAGATAAACCTTTTCGAGTGAAACAAAAAGAATTCCTGAATGAAACAAGTGCTTCAGACACAATGGAATAGTCCTCGTAGACCAGAAATGTATGAAAATTCTAGAAAATGGAGATGAGGCAACTCAGTTTCACGATCTCGATCTACAACAGGAGCGGATCTTCAAACAGGCTCTGGTACCATATTCGATAACATAGGTATTCCAAAAAAGTAAGAACACCTTCAGTAACCACTCACATAACCAGATCAAAGATCAACACATCGATGTTTTCACATGGTAAAACCCCTATGGGGAAACATCCATGGCCCCAACCAACGCGGCCACTTGGAGAAGTTTATTAATGCAAAGAAAAAGATTACAGAGATATTTTACAAGAGGGTTTCTCACAATCGATCATTGGAAAATGACCCTCCATTCTCTTTAAATAGAGATCATGGACCAATCGGGTGTCAATCCATGGATCAATGGTCATTAAGATCGAGGAGAGTATGAACCATTGGATCACTCTATGTCGGGAACATATCGTTACCGTAGGATTTCCTAACTACAAATGCATACTAATGCATACTAAAGAAACACACTAAGAAACACACTTTTACCTAATGACATATTAGACCAAGTAGATATTAACTAACTCCTAAGTGTCTAAATATCCTAACAAGCCTTGGGATATTACAATCCCCTCTCCTTATTTTTGCACTATCCGTTGTGCAACTCATTTACACAACATCAACAAGATTTTCAAAATCTTAAAAAAGATGTGGGTATTCTTCCCGCATAGTGTCTTCATTCTCCCATGTTGCATCCTTAGGACCATACCAGGTCCACTGAACTTTTACAAGCCCTATGACTCAATTCCAGAGCTACTTTATTTTCCGGTCCAGTATGCGCACCATATGTATATTAAAAGTGCTTTCTTGGTCCACCTGAATCAGATTCCAATCAATAACATGATTAGCATCAAGTATATATTTCTTAAGCAATGAGACATGAAATACATTATGTATATACATAGATATAGGAACTGCAAGCATATAAGCTATTGGACCAATCCTCTCTAGGATTTCAAATGTCCCACAATATATGGTTGCCAACTTGGAACAATTTCCTAGGTTTAGGGAACTTCTATTGGATTTCACCTTCAAGAAAACATGATCACCCACTTTAAATTCCTTATGAGTTATGTTCTTGTCAGGATAACTTTTCTGCATGTCTTTGGCAACCTTCAAATTCTATTTAATCTTCAACATTTTATCTTCCATTTCCTAGAGAAACTTTGTCCCAACCACTACCCTATCAGTTGGGTTGTCCCAACTAACTAGGATGTTTCACTTTCTACCATAAAGTGCTTCAAACAGGCTCATCCTCAGTGATGCTTGATACCCATTGTTGTAGGCAAATTATACCAAGTGTAGATAGTCTTCCCATTTTGATGGTTTTTCCATCACATACATCCTTAGCATATCCTCCATCACTTGGTTCACCCTTTTTTCTTTACCATCAAACTCAAGATGATAGGTTGTGATGAATTTCAGATTTGTTTCGAACCCTTTGAATAATCCCTTCCAAAACTTTGAGGTAAACTTTGGGTCTCTGTCAGACACAATTGTCTTGGGTATGACATGAAAGCATGCTACTTCCCTCATATAAATATCAACAACATTGGTTGCCTTGTGAGTAACCTTCATAGGAATGAAATGGGCATCTTTAGTAAGCTTTTCCACCACCACCATGATTGCATCATGTTGCTTGCTTGTTTTGGGAAATCATGTAATGAAATCCATTGTCACCACTTGCCACTCCTAGTGAGGAATGGGTAATGGATGTAGTAACCCAGCTGGGTATCTATGCTCATCCTTGACCCTTTTACACTCCAAGCATTTATCTGTGTATTCAACAATATCCCTCTTCATGCCTGGCCAATAATATTGGCTCTTGACTGCTGAAACTATTTTCTAATATTTGGGGTGTCCTACATAAGGTACATTGTGCATTTCCTTTAAAATCACACCCCTAAATTCAAAATAATTGGGTACAAAAACTCTGTTTCTGTATAAGAGAATTCCATCAATTCCCAATTCATAATTTTCATCTTTCTGTTGCATTTTACCTTGCTGCAATTTTGTTACCAGTTCCATGTACTGCAAATCAACTTTTGCAGTCTCATAAATTCTACCTTTAAGATTCACCCGATACATGCTAATGGTTGTAACATCCAGTTGATGCACTCTCCTACTGAGTGCATCCGCTACCTTGTTCTCCTTTCCTTTGATGTGCTTTATATCAAATTCATACTCACAGAGGAATTCCAACCATCTACTTTGCCTAGCATTCAAAGTTGGTTGATCAAACAAATATTTCAGACCGTTACCTCAACTCAAACTCATCCGGATTTTATGAGAAGAATGAAATGAATACAGATTATTAATAGGTTCTTAACACTAAATAAGAAAGATACAGTAAAATTGGTTTTCTATTCAATAACGAAATAAGCTGAAACTGTAAAATGCAGTGGAAACAAGCTTGCTGGAATGGTGGTGGCTTATCCCTGAGAAGAGATGTGATGGCAGCACGCATTCACAAGAAGAGAGTTACAATGAGGCTCTGAAGGCCTTTTTACAATAATAAAGAATTCCAAAAACCCTAGACATCCAAAAACCTAACCCTAGAAGATGAAGCGCCAAAAGTCATGTGGGCCCCGTTTGGGTAAGCTAGTATATCAACTTCCCAGGGTTGTAACTTTTGCATACGATCTCCGTTTTAGGCGTGTGATAGCCTGTTGGAAAGGTATCATCAAGGAGATTAATTTTGGGGGCTCAATTATGCCTTTTTATATCATTGAGGAGATCGATACCGAAAAACCTTCATTTAGGCCCTCAAAATGGCCCCGGAAGTAAAAACTGCTAAAAATAGTAAATTGCCAAAAATGTAAGAAAACTATTTTGAGCCAGTTGGAAAAGGTGGGTGGCCACCGATATCCATATGGATCAATCCTCCCTCATTAGGAATAAATGGTATCCATTGCATTGAGGTCCCCCATTAGATGAGGAAATTTCTGCTAAATTTGGCCCCGGGTGAACCACTTGCCTTGGTGCAGGAGCTGCCCTGCTTTAACAACTCGATAAAGATGGATCCTTTGTTATCAACTACCCTTGATCTGTCTGTCCACAATCTAATCATTGGAGGCCTATTATATATAGTCGGGGTTGAGCTCTGTTGGTGTCAGCTATTCTTCTACTTCTGAGGTGCCCAATAATGGTGGGAAATAAGGGCAAAGGAGATCCACGTTGAACACTGGGTGCAGGCCAAGGAAAGGAGGAATGTTGAGATCAATATCATTATCCCCCATGGCCTTGGTGATAGTGTACGGTCCATAATGGAGTGGGTGAAGCTTTCGATGGGGTCCTGTAGGGCATTCTTTCTGCAAGTGCAACCAAACTTTGTTGGATCCAGATGGATATCGGTGGCCATCCACCTTTTCCAACTAGCTCAAAACAATTTTTTGATAGTGTCTCACTATGATAGGCCATGGGGTGGCCATGCTGAGTGAGAATGGTGCCCAAAGCATATTCTGAAGCATCTGTCTCAATCTCAAAGGGATGTTGCAGGTCTAGTAGTGAAAGTACTGGGGCTAAGCACAAGCGCTGCTTCAAATCATCGAACGCTTGTTGTTGGGACCGGACCCATGAAAATTTCACCTTACCACCACCCCTATTTATTTGGATGAGGGCCCATGCAATATGGGAGAAGCCCAACATGAACCTGCGGTAGAAATTAGCAAGTTCCAAGAAGCTCCGAAGCTGAGTGAGTTTTGTTGGGGCTGGCCAGTCATGGATGACTTGGATCTTGGTTGGATCCACATGTACGCCATGTTGATCAATGATGTAGCCCAGGTAATGGACCCTATCCATGCCAAAGGATCATTTTCTAGGTTTTCTTATAGCTTGTGCTGCCGCAGGGTGTGTAGAACCTACTAAATATGTTGCAAGTGTTTAGACCAAGTCTTGTTGTAAATTAGAATGTCATCCAGATACACC
>JASDQU010101535.1:432814-456466 GCA_032191745.1 Picea mariana
AATTGGCATCAAAGAAGAAAAACAAGATACAGTTGACTAGGTAGTGTTACCCGGTAGAGGTTGTGGATTCGGGGACATTAAAAATTGGTATCAGAGCAAAAAATAAAGATACAGTTGATTAGGTACCATTACTCGACAGAGGTTGTGGATCCGGGGACGTCACAAATTGGTATTAGAGCCAAGGTTTCAACACTGAGCCTCAATGGGCCATGTTAGTGGAATTTGAAGAAAAATTTTTGGACATGAATTATCGTTGAAACAGGCAAATATGAGTTAGGAGCACCCCTAGGTTCCAAGAGAATACCTTGGTCATGTTATGTATCTTAGGAGGTAAAATGGTTTATGAAATGAAAACAAAGAAAGAAGCCACAACAATTGTTGTGTTGGGCTGGAAGGTTTGAACTTAGGGCATAACATCTATAGAGGGGAAGGGCCAAATTTTGCAGCCATGATATCTAGAAAAAGGTGCATGATAGTAAACCACAAAGTCCTTCGGACTTCACAACTTCAATGAATTTGATGTTTTATAGAGAAAAAGGAGTTGAAGCCCGAAGTTCCAAAGTCCTAGAGAGGATATACACCATAGATCTGGGGAGAAGTGTTTACCATTGGATTTGACCAAGGATAGATCAGAGTCATTAGATCGATTCAAGAGAAAGAGGTAAGGAGCAGTGGTGAAAAATAGATCTCATCCATCATATCTGAGCGCAAGTGATTGTGAGCCATAGACCTCACAGCAGTTCGAAATTTCAACACTTCGGGAGAAATGGAGTGTGCTAGAGTGAAAACTCCCAAAGTCTCGAAGTCTGGAGTTAAGCTGGACCATTCATCAAAAGAGAAATGTGTCAGTAAATTGACTTGTTCGGGAATTCAACATTCAGGAGTATCAAAGTGAGATGGAGTCAAAAATATTGAAGTCCTGAAGTTCGGAATCGATCCAGACCATTCATTAAAGGAGGAATGTGTCAGCAAATCAACATATTCGAGAGTTCAACGTTTGGGAGAAGCAAAGTGTGTTAAGGAGAAAAATCTCAAAGTATTGAAGTCCAGAGTTAATTTGGACCGTTCTTCGAAAGTAACATGTGTCATAAGATCATCTTGTTTGGGAGTTTGGCGTTCAGGAGAATTGGAGTGTGCAAGTGTAAAATCTTCCAAAGTCCCAAAATGATGTGGCCCACTGACATCACCAGGGATGACATAGACACATGGGATCTGTGGCAGGTGTCAGTGAATTAAGAACCTTTTGAAGATAGAAATTATGTTTATAACATGACATGTGTCATCCAACATATTGGGCCACATGTTCGCTGTATTATTTCTCCATGTGGCACTCCTATCGAGCATGGGTAGTGGGGCCCTTATGAATACATAAAGTAGTTAAAACCTTGGAGAAGAATTTAACTAGATCACACCCATGACAAATTGACCCTAGTAGATGTATGGCACCAGATTGTGAAGTCTGGAGACTTGGTACTCTGAAGGAAAGGTGTTATAGTTATCATTGGGTAGAGAACTCCCGAAGGTTAGATTTAATCCCAACTATTGGTCATGGGGGATGAGTGGCATCAGATCCCAAGGTCCAGAGACTTGAAACTCTGAAAGAAATGGTTCGTGATAGAATGGGAGGAAGAAAAATCCTAAGTCTTGAAGCCCCGAAGCTTCGGAGTCCCAGAGCCTTGAAGCCCGAAGCCTGGAGTTTTGTAGTAAATATTAGTTGTTGGATGCTGGAGAGATGTGGACAGTTGATCCACCCCACTTCGCAAGTTCACCAATTCGACACTCTGAGAGATTTGTTGTCATGTTCTTTGGAAGTCGTTGAATCAGGAGTCTCGGAGCTCCTATATACTATAGATTTGAACAGGGAATACAGACCGTAGATCAACCATTCTCTGTGAGTTCACTATTTCAATGTTTTTTGATGTTTGTGATGTGAGGAAAGGTAAACCTCTGAAGCTCTGGAGCCCTAAAGTTTCAAGGTTCCATATAAGCACCCAACTATTAACACTTGGTCATAATTGTGGTCACATGCGAATTAAGGGTTGAATAAAAAGGGACTAGTGCCCAAAACTTGTTGCAGAACATAACAGAGCTCATAGATAGAACCATGGGAATTCCTGATCGACCAAGACCCACAGAAAATAGATTCTGATATTATTTTGATTGAACCAGATTGGTTTATGTTATTCTAGAAAATTATTAAGTCTAATAACCTGACAAAAATTTGGTTGACTGCACATTTTGCAGAGTTAACAATTGCCAGAACTGAATTGTTCCATAGTGCAGAGAAATGGAGGAGGAACATGATTCTTATATTTCATAGAATGAATCTATAGTAATGGATGTGCATTTGGGAATTGAAGGAACAAACTCTAATAGGCATGGAGAAGAAATAGATAATGACATGAGAATGATGCAAATCATTAAAAAATTGCAAAAAGATGTCCAAATTCACCAGCTTAAGAGGAAGTAGAGGAAAAAGGGGAAGAAACCACCATTTTTCAAAAAGGGAGCCCAAGATGGTTGAAGTAGGTGGGCAAAGGACAAGGCAGACACCTATGAAATATTGGGGTTGTAAAGGATACCACAATTATAGATATTTCCCTCACAGAAAGGAAAATATTAGAGTTGCTAACCATGTTTAACAAAAATAAATAGTGGAGGACATGGGAAAAAGAGTACCAAGCACCTATGTAGCCCTGGACAACAAGCAAGCTGAGTTTCAATCACACATGATTGAAGTTGAAGGTATGATCAATAACCATGCCTTTACTATTTTAATAGATTTGGGGGATATTAATAGCTATATAGATCCTAAGGTAGTGGAAAGATTTCAATTACCAAGAAGTAAGCATGGGAAATATTGGTTGGTGCAGCTGGCTATAGAAGCCAAGAGAAAGGTTGTGGAGTTGGTTAAATCATGTCAAGTGGGCATGAATGGACTAAGAACCAATGAATATTTGAACATATTTCCTTTGGGACCATATGATTTCCTAATTGGTATGGATTGGTTGGACCAACACCATGCCATATTAGACTTTCATAACAAGGCATTCACTTTCTTGGATGAGGAAGGAAATCATAGAGCAGTCTAAGGAATTCCTAGGGAAGTTATTGTTCGGAAAATCTCAACAATGAAGAATTCACTTTCTGCTCTGATGCCAATTCGTGACACCTCGGACCACCCAGTTCGGGCCATGCTACTCCAGATAACGCTACCTCAGAAAACTAACATGATCGAACATACATACATACATACATACATACATACATACATAGATACATGCATACATACATACGTATGTACACACACACACACACACACACACAAACATATAGATTGTTGGAATACTAAGAGGGGGAAGGTGAATCAGTATTACCCCTTCTTAACAATTAATAGTGACTTTTTATATTTTATTGATCACCACCATAAGTCAAAATGAATTGTATGCAAAATCAATTATATAAATATATTTAACATCAATTACAAGGTTTTATAAAGAATAGTGAAGGACACCAATCCTCTTTCGAGCACAAAATCTAGGATACATGGATCCCCTTCTTCAAGGCACCAACCCTAGGAAGCACAAAATCCATCGTCTTTAGGGCACCAACCCTAGGAAGCACCAAATCCTTCGTCTTTAGGAAACCAACCCTAGGAAGAACCAATTCCCTTGTCTTTAGGTAACCAAACCTAGGAAGCACCAACTCCCTTATCTTTTACAATTTTCTTAGTAAGGATATGAATCCTTCCATGCTCTTCCCTTCCACCTTCACTTCATAAGAACCAACATTTCTTCTTCTTGGACTTTTCTTTTGTTTTGATCTTCTTATCCAGACTGCAGAGACACTTTCTTCCCACCACTCTTTCTTGTTTATATATTCTTCCAACTAGTGTGACCTATGAAACATTGTGTCCCTTTGTTTGGACCATCTCACCTCTTCATTAACAATAATCTCGTTTGTTTTTCTTTATTCAAATATTATCGATAAGCCTTTTCAATTTAATGAAAATGATTTTCATTAATTGATCATAGGTATGAATCGATTTCATCTAACTTAATTTCATGTCTCTGCAAATATTTCAGAAATAAAATTATATAGAGGCACTTCCTTTAAACCATATACATATGACCATAGGCGTAAGACCACAGGCTTATTAATTTAAGCGTTGCCTCTTCTTTTGCTCTCTATTTCTTTATTCCATATGACCGCAGGTGGTCAGCAATGCTAAGACAGGCGAGTGCTTGATCACTTATCAAAATCAATGATCACATTTTAATATCACGATGATATGGATGGTTCTCATTTACTTTGGAACTTAGGCTATTTGTCGCTCCTGAATTATCGAGTAGCAATTCCTCCGGAGTGATTACCTACCGAATAAGTCATAAAGGGGTGGTGATCGCTTGTATTCATTTAACACCTCCACTTACGCTATCCTTCCACTATGTTTGATCATCGGTTGAGAATGCTCTTGAAGTAGATCAACAGTTAGCATTGACTTCGGCCTTCGACTCTTTGGGTGATTTGTCCTTTGCATACCTTCAATCTTTTGGAGTTCATTTCACCGAACTAAATTGGAAAGTTGGATTTTATTTGCATGATGAATGATTCTCGTTCATTTCGGAACTTCGGGACTTTAGTTATTTGCTGGTGGTGAAGCTCCCAAAGTAGAAACTCCTGGAATGGCATCACTTGTTGATGTGGAATTGAATGAGTGGCTGCCACATGTCACTTAGATTCATGACTTATGCATACCTAGAATTCCAACTTCACTTTGACACTTGTCATCATTTGGTTGCACCACGTGTCCTTGCTGACGTGGATCTCCTCATGTGGAACATGTTCTTCTCCTAGATCGAACAATTTTCCTAACTCCTGAAATGTATCTTAGATCGACGGCTTAGAGTAACTTCAAAACTTAGGCCTTCAGGTGAAATCATATGTTCTGTATAATGTTTCACCAAAGTGGTCAGCGTTGAATTTGACCACTATTTTGATCCAACGACCATCATGTATTGTCCATATCTAATGGTCCTTATTCACTTCGGGACTTCAGGGCTCTGATGTTCATATTTTATTATCCTATCCTTCTACTTTCCTTGATCTAACAGTCAAGAATTCTCTTGGAGTAGATCAACGATCAAGGATGATTGTGGGGTCCTCAACTAGCACGACGTTTAAAACTAACATCGAGTTCTATAATGGAAACAACTCATTTGGTAGTGGAACCGATGCCAACCGTAGATATATTGGCAGGTGACCATCGACGGTTGGTGTGGATTGTGGAATCGTAACTTGTGCATGGTTTATCCCATCCATCAAACTCCACAATTGAAGTTGTGTGATTGCTGGTGGATCAACCACAATCGTCAATATTTGAATTGATGAGATCTAACGGTCTAGACTAATTGGAGGATTGGAAATAACACAATGTTTAATTCTCCCTTCACACTATGTAATCAATCCATGCCCTTGATTTGGTGCTTGCGTATCCAACGGTCATGACTTGATTTGAACATTGACCATTCCTCCAACGATCCTTCTCTTGTAATTTGATGGTCTATAATAATTGTTGGATTGGAATTAACTTGTTTTTTAATTATCCCTTCATGCTCCATAATCAATCCCTTCCCTTGACTTGGCACTTGTGTATCTAATGACCATGAATTGAATTGATCGTGTTTCTTCAATGCACTTTCGCTTCTGAGCTTCATGTGTGTCATCTCTTCTGAGCTTCTGATCTTCAGTCGCTAACCCTCCTGAGATCTTAATTTTTAGTCCTTCTATACATGAATTTTTTTCTCTTTGTTCATACCAACTCATCATTATAACGTAATGATATCGGATGTTGACATCAATGACAATATGTCCAACAATCGCCCTCTTTGTCATTGAGGGAAACACTCTAACTTCGTACACAAACTCCCCCTATGATGATGCTTTTCTCTATGAAGTTACTCTCCCCCTTTGACATCAATGGAAAAGGGTTCCCCCCCCCCTATGATTAATATTTGTCTGTTTGTATGTTGTTGACCAAAATATGAACTCGGGTAACTCCCCCTATTAACTCTAAAGGATGCCACGTATACTACTATATACATCCTATTGTTTCCACTGCGGATACCGTTGTCCTACTGGAACATTGAGCAACTGAATCTTATACTTTTTAAACGACCTTTCAACCTGTCCATTTTTTCTCATTTATCTCTAACCAGATGTATCCATATTTATCTGAGAGAATTTATATTTTTCTTGTGAAATTACTTATCTTGTTGATAGAATGTAATCTATTCAACTAGAATTGACCTAGTTATCCAACCAACTCAGGAACGCATCGACCAACCAATATATCTTTTAGATTTTAGCTGTCACAACCACTGTCTTTGAAATTTTGGTTTCCAGACTTTTCATTTTCATACTTCTACTCAATATATCTTCATCATCACTTCACTGCTGTAGAACTTTCCATTCATTCCATTTCTTTCTCACATAGTAACTTCCATTTAGGGTTTGTCGACTTATAACCATTATGAGACCAATACATAACCTACACTATTCCTGGGTAGATAAAGACCTACAATAAACTATGTTAGATCCCGCATAGAGTTATATAATGAAACCATAATGCTTTTGATGATCCTATTCATTTTTATGTGCTTTAATGCTCATAGGAGAATCAACATGAATGATTTTTAAGTCTTCCTTAATTTATCCTTCCCTTCTTTGTTTTTAATTTTTCTTTGAGAAGGAGTTTCAGTGGACCATTAAAATAGGATTGAAAAAATTCTGAGATAATCATCACTCAATTCTTCTGGTTGCTCTATTGTTGAAGATTCATCATCAATGTCACTATTATGTGCACCAGAAGCTTCTTTATCCTTGTTTTGAGAATATTCCTCTATTAATTTCCATTTGTTGGTTAATGGATAATCTTATTGTATGACATTATCAAGTTTTGGAGTTGTTTCATATTTTTCTTTAAGAGTTTTCATGTCTTGAGTTTGATCTACTTTATATGCATATCTTTTATTATTATATTCCTTATTAGAAGTTTTACCCACCAATATCCTATTATTAACTTCATCAATTTTAGGAGCAATATTTTCATCATCTTTCTTGTTTTCTAATTCAAATTTTCTTTTCCATGTCTTCTTATTCTGTTTGTTATGGTTTCCTATTTTTAGGGATTGCATTGGTAATCTACATTCTCTAGTTTTATGACCATAATTGTTGCACTTTTTACATTCAATATGAAAGTTTTGCAAAGGAGTAAATGAGTTGTAGTTTCTCTTCTATGTATTGTACCTATTGTTCTTATATCTTTGGACATTTCTATTATTGTATTCTCCATAAGCTTTGCAGTGTACTGTCTCATGTCCAAAATTATTGCAAGAGTAACAATATCCAATGAATAGATATTTAGTAGGGGTATTCCTTCTGGTGATTGTATTATTCCTATCATTTTTTACTTTAGTAGGGAATGTTGATTTTTGTTTATGTGGAGCCCTTTGCCTTATTATTATATTTGCCTTATTATCTTCTCTTCTTGAGGAGCCCTTTAGAGAATCTACATAATTAATTGGTGTTTTGACAAATCCTTGTGATGTATAAGTAGAGTCTTGGGTGTATCCCAAACTAGTCTTGTTGTTTGGCAACCTTTGACTATCGATAATTTCATCCAATATCTTTGAACTATTTCCAAAGTTTGATCTCTTCTTTTCTTTTTCAAGTTCACTTTTTAGCAGCTTAATATCAACTTCTAGTTTCTCACATGCTTGTTTTCTATCACTAGGTTGTTTTAAAATGATTTCTTCAATTTTATTAGATTCCATGAGCCGAGACTTCAAATCACTGATGCTCCATTATGACTCCTTGAGGGTTTTGGAAACTTCCCTCTCTCTTTATTTAGTAGCTTCTTTAATCTCTAGAATCTCTCTTCTTAGTATCCTGCTTTGTTTTTTAGTTTTTCCTAGTTCTTCAATTACACTAAGGATTTATTCTTTGAAGTTCCCTTCTTTTTCATCTTCTGAATTTTTATCATCTTCAGTTTTCATTCCCATAAATAGAAGCTATGAATCTTCATCTCCACTCATGTATGAAGAGTTGATATCTTCTTAAGAGTAGAAGTTTTTCTTTTTCTTATAAAATTTCTTCTTGTATTGGTTTTCCTGGTTGTGAACTTCTTCATCATTTTCCTCTTGTATGGGATAGGGACATTTGTTATCAAATTGTCCAATTCTTCTATAGTTGAAATATTTGAAAGGTAACTTTATATTTTCCAAATCCTTTCTGGAGTTTCTTTATAAAGTTCTCCTCTTCTACATCTGATATATCTGATAACTTATCATTGGTCTTTTTCTCCTGCCTCATATTTTTCTTAGATGATTTAAAGGTTGTTTCATCTTTTGTTGATTCATCATTCCCTATTCTCATTTCATATGCTGTAAAAATTCCATGAAGTTGATCAACTGTGAGTGTGTTTAGATCAAATCTATCTTCAATTGTAGAAATCTTTGCATCAAATCTCATAGGTAATGACCTTAGTATTTTTTGCACAATAGGTTTATCTTTAATTTCTTCTCATCCCGCACTGATTGAGTTAACCACTTCATCTACCCTATGAAAGTAGTCAACAACATTTTATTCTTTTTTCATTTTTAGATTTTCAAACTGAGCTCTATAGGTCTATCATTTGGATTCCTTGACTTTGTCATCTCCTTCATATACAACCTCCAACTTGTTCCAGATTTCTTTTTCTTATTTACAATGCATAACCTTCACACATATAGAATTAATAAACCCTCCTAGAATTACATTAAATTCTCTTGAGTTGTCATTACATATTTTATTTCCTGTAGCATCTTTGAGTGGAGTAGTTGGTGCAGTGTAACCATCTACAACAAATGCTAGATATCAAAACCAAGAGCCAACATGAAGTTTTTCATTCTTATTTTCCATAGAGCATAGCCTCCTCCATTGAACAATGGTTCTTTGTTGTAAAAAATTCCCTCTTGTTGACCTATCTTTAGGATCTACCTTCCATTTGTTAGACTGTGTTGAAGGCACCCTCTCTGATACGAATTGTTGGAATACTGAGAGGGGGGGGGGGGGTTGAATCAGTATTACCCCTTCTTAACAATTAACAATTAACAATTAATTTTTATATTTTATTGATCACCACAATAAGCCAACAATGAATTGTATGAAAAATCAATTATATAAATATATTTAACATCAATTACAAGGTTTTATAAAGAATAATGAAGGACACCAATACTCTTTAGAGCACCAACTCTAGGAGACACAAATCCCCTTCCTCAAGGAACCAACACTATGAAGCACTAACTCCCTCGTCTTTAGGGAACCAACCCTAGGAAGTACCAAATACCTTATCTTTTACAATTTTTTTAGTAAGGATATGAATCCTTCCATGCTCCTCCCTTCCACCCTCACTTCATAAGAACCAGCAATTCTTCTTCTTGGAATCTATTTTTTTTTTATCTTCTTATCTGGACTACAGAGACACTCTCTTCTCACCACTCTTTCTCGTTTATATATTCTTCCAACTGGTGTGAGCTATGAAACATTGTGTCCCTTTGTTTGGACCATCGCACCTCTTCATTAACAATAATATTGTTTGTTTTTCTTTATTCAAATATTATCGAGAAGCCTTTTCAATTTAATGAAAATGATTTTCATTAATTGATCATAGGTATGGATCGATTTCATTTAACTTAATTTCATGTCTCTGCAAATATTTTAGAAATCACATTTTGTAGAGGTGCTTCCTTCAAACCATTTACATATGACCATAGGCGTAGGACCACGGGCTTATTCATTTAAGTGTTGCCTCTTATTTCACTCTTTGTTTCTTTATTCCATATGAACGAAGGTGGTGACCTGGCACTAAGCGAGGAAAGTGGTGTATAACTTATCAAAATCAATGATCACGTTTTAATGTCATGATGATGTGGACGGTTTTCATTTACTTCGAAACTTTGGCTATTTTTGGCTCCTAAATTCTGGAGTAGCAATTCCTCCAGAGTGATTACCTACCAAATAAGTCATAAAGTGGTTGTGAACGCTTGCTGTCAGTTAACACCTCCACTTACACTATCCTTCCACTACACTTGATCATCAGTTGAGAATGCTCCCGAAGTAGATCAATGGTTAGCGTTGACTTCGACCTTCGACCCTTCGAGTGATTTCTCCTTCACAGTTCTTCAACCTTTAGGATTTCATTTCACCGAAGTAGATCAAATGGTTGGATTTTGTTTTCACAATGAACAGCTCTCGTTCATTTCAGAACTTCGGGAGTTCGGGTATTTTCTTGTGGTGAAAATCCCAAAATACAAACTCCTAGAGTGATGTAACTTACTGATGTCACTTGTTGACGTGGAACTGAATGAGTGGCTGCCACATGTCACTTAGATTTGTGACTTATGCATACCTGAAATGCCAATTGCACTTTGACACTTGTCATCATCTGATTGTGCCACGTGTCCTTGTTTATGTAGTCTTGTTGATGTGGATCTCCTCATGTGGCACATGTTCTTCTCCTCGATCTAAAGGTTGTCTTGACTCCCGAAATGTATCACAAATCGATGGATGAGAGTGACTTCAAAACTTCTGCCTTAGGGTGAAATCATATGTTCTGAATCCTTTTTCATCGAAGTGGTCAGTGTTAAAGTTGACCACTATTCTGATCCAACAACCATCATGTATTTTCCATATCCGATGGTCCTCATTCACTTCAGGGCTCTAGAATTTTTCTTTTATTATCCTATCCTTCTACTTTCTTTGATCTGATGGTTGAGAATTCTCTCGGAGAAGATCAATGATCAAAGATTATTGTGGGGTCCTCAAATAACACAACGTTTAAAACTATCGTCACGTTCCACAATGGACACTGCTCATTTGGAGGTGGAACTGATGCCAACCGTAGATCTATTGGTGGGTGACCATTGACATTTGGTGTGGATTGCAAAACCATAACTTGAACGTGATTTATCATGTCGCCCAAACTCCACAATTGAATTTGTGTGATTGTTGGTGGATCAACCACAATCTTCGATATTTGAATCAATGAGATATGACGGTCTAGAATAATTGTGTGATTGGAAATAACACATTTTTTAATTCTCCCTTTGTGCTCCGCAATCAATCCCTTCCCTTGATATGGAACTTACATATCCAACAGTTTTGACTTGATCTGATTGTTGACCAGTTCTCCAATGGTCCTTCTCTTGTAATCCGATGGTATAGACTAATTGCGGGATTGGAATTAACGCATTGTTTAATTATCCCTTCGTGCTCCACAATCAATCCATGGCCTTGATTTGGCACTTGCATATCCAACGGTAACGACTGGATCTGATATTTTTTTTGTAATGTGCTTTCCCTTCTGAGCTTCAAGTGCATCATCTCTTTTGAGCTTCTGATCTTCAGTCGCTAACCGTCCTGAGATCTTAATTTGTTAGTCCTTATGTACATGGATTTTATTCTCTTTGTTCATACCAACTCATAATTATAACGTAATGACATCGGTTGTTGACGTCAATGACAATACATCAATGACAATATGTCCAACATATATATCTAATGCGATTTTAACTAGACATAAACATTTTTTTCATACACATATTATTGCAGAAGAGACAATAACACATACCAATATTTAACAGATGATTTATGTTATTCTATCACACAACATAATGTAGAAATAACAGTAAAAGAATACATGCAATAATCACAGAAAAACCCCATAAATATAACAACATATATAAATACACAACATGTCACCAAACTTGGAAATGATGCTTATCTTTTAATTGAAGTACACCAACTATGTGCAGAATTTCCACAGATCTCCCAACTTTTGACCATGCTACTCATCACTCTCAGTAGTGGGTCACCCCTCAGTTGGGACTAAACTCCATCAGGAAAGGGATTCCTAGGCTAGGAAGGGACAACAGGAAGTTGCATAGTACAATAGGAAGGATTTCCTCCAAGGAGCCACTTATGCCCACAACTCACAGACTCTCATTCCCCACATGCATGTTGAACCCCAAGAGTGTAAGCCTTCATTGTTACACAATCCATCGGCTACTACACATCCCTTTCAAGGGCTTCAGCAATAGGATGGATTAGGAATTCTCAGAGCTCTGTAGATGCTACTGGACTTCCACCAGGAGATCTCACTTCCTCAACACACTCTCTCACCTGGAGAGAGTTTCTCATAGGCCTGACAACCTACTTCTTCACTCTCACTCTTCAACACATGGGCATGGTGATGGAAACACCAAAAATTGGACAATAAGGATGGTGATGACAAAACAATATGCAGGCCACCTGTAGGGCACAGGTGTAGTGAGGGTATCAACTCGTGTTTCTTGCAGAAGTTCAGATGTCTTGGAATTCAACCATGGTGGACTGTCTCACTATTTTTTGCTCAATGCATAAGTGAGTCAGTAATGGATGGCTAGCCTGGTCACCATGTTCCCAATGGTCCCAATGGTGAGAATCGTTAGAAGATTCAACATGATGAGAATTCCCCCCCATAAATCTTCATGTGTTTTGGATTGCACTTAGCCCTCCAGGAGTATGTTCCCCCCCACTTGGAGCTCATTCCTTCCCCTAAAGAAACTAAGGATAAATTAATATCCTCTTTTACAGATTTTAGAATAATAATATATTATTCTATTAGTCTCTTAATCTTAGCCCTTCTTTCCTAGACTTACAACCCCATCCCTTTCCCTACTCAGTAGAGCTTAGTCTACTCTAGGAATAATAACCTCATAAAACCTCATGAATCTTATAATAGAAACTATAATAGTTTTTTCCCATTTAATAATGAAGTGGAATGCTACAAATGCAACAATTTTGGACACATAGAAAAATATTATAGGTTGATTGTCCCCTTGAAGGAATTGAAGTAGGATTTTAACAATCATGTAAAAGAACCATCAAGGATATGAAAAAGGAAGCAAGATAAGCTAAACAATGAAGAATCTTTGATTTATCTACAATCATCAAGTAGAAAAAATGATTAGTACGTTGACAACAATTGTTCAAATCACATGACAAGTGACAAGGAAATGTTTGTAACTCTAAAGAAAGAAAGAGATGGACCATTTTCATTTGGAAATGAAAATTCAACAAACAATATAGGAAAGGGAACAATCAATATTGGAAGCACATATTCCATGGAATAAAATGTCCTACTTGTCGAAAACATGAAGCATAATCTACTAAGTGTGAGTCAATTGTGTGACTAGGGGCACACACTGTTGGCACAAGATTGATCAGACCAAGTTCCTTCTCAGGTTACCAACAAAAGGTACCCAGTAGTCTAGAGCATTGGAATCTTCATCTCCTTTGAAGAGAAGAAGTCTCACCCAAAGCATGGATAATACAAAAGGATAGGGAAGCATAAGCAGAATAATTAGGTGGGTTCACAGAAACCTCAAGATTCATCATGATCTTGGACAAGAAAACTAACTACAGAACATATGTGAACTCATATACACAAGAACTAAATTTACTTAGGTTGCAGAAAGCATTCAAACACAGAAACATCATGTGAAACTTATGAAGAATAAAGAAGTATTGTAAAGATATAATGTAGAAGTATAGACACATAAAGATGCAACATATTTTGAAATTTTGGATCCTTATTCATATATTATCTTTAGATCTTTCTTAGTTACAACCTCAGAGATACAAAGTAGTTCTCTATTACAGACCACTGGGTTCAGACCCATGTTACAGAGATCTAATTCCCAAAATGATGTACATATTACATTACAGAACTCAAAACCCGACCTCTCAACAATAGACAACAACAACTATAACACCAACCAAACTTTACAATTATGACCAAACCTAACAACAAGGGGAGAACCCTTTTACAGTCGTTTTGCATCCCATATATATAACTAATTAGGGTCTTCTAGATTTGTCTTGCATCCTTTCTTGTTATGTTGCAACTTCCTTTTCTTTGTTGGTGTTGCATTGTCCTTTTCACAACTAATTTATGTTACTTCTTCTTGCTCTTTTGTCCATATTCTTTTGTATATTACGCAACTCATACTAGGGAAAAGTTGGGACTGTAGTCCTTCTTGCGCAACTTCTTTTCCAGAAATGAAGGGTCCATCAAACTCCGACCACAAGCCTTGACTTGCCCTCGAGTCAAGTACTCATCTCTTTTGCAACTTCTAGGAGCAACTGTTGCTTTCCCTTGTCCTCCTTTTCCTCTTTCCTTTTCTCTTATGCTTGCACTTTATATTCTTTTTCTCTTCAAATGAAGCACCCAACTTTGGGACCAACTCCAAGGCCCACTTTCTTAACTTCTTGAAAGCTCCCAACTTTATCCTGCCATTTCCTGGCAAGGAGTGAGGCCTCTACCACGAACTGTTGGGTCGCATCTGTAATACATCCCTTGGGATTGTATGTGACCAATGATTTCCATTCATAATATGTTGTTGCATCGAGTTGATGCATTTGCATATAAATTTTCTGAATGATAGGACAAAATTCATGCAGCTCCTTATTAGCTATGGATTGTGCCTCAAATAGAGCATTCAACTCATTGTTGTCTTGCTAAATCTGATCAAACTTATGTTGTTGCTCCAACGGATCCATCGTAGCTGTAACTTATTCATTCAACACCTGGATTCTAGTGTGTATGTTCTCCAAAGTCTAGTTTTTCCTAGCGATGATGCCCATCCAATCAATGAATTCTCTGAAAAATCTTTGTGCACTCAGTTGTGTACTTGTGTAGTGTTCCTCGGGCATTGTTGCCTTATAGCACTACCTTCTCCATATTCTCCTGCAACTTTCGAGGCTATTTCTCTACTTCTTGCTGAGTATGCCACAACTGCACTTCCATATGCTCAGAGAGAATGGCCAATTGTGACCATAATCCTTGGATAAGTTCAATCTATTGCTATAGATCTCCTACATCCCTGGATTTGGAAAGTTGGGGTGCGACCTTCAAAATTTCTAGCTAGACTTTAGCAAGAATTTCCTTAACTTTTTCTAGTCTGTTCTTGACCTGGATATTTTCATGTGCTTCTTTTTTTCTTCACACTTTCGCAAGGATCACTTCCTCCATTTTGAACTCGGAAGACGTCTCAACCTATTGGAGCCTATATTGTAGTTGATATTTTGATGCTATGATCATTCCAACTCAGTGTGTTGCTGTCCATTGTGGAAGGTTAGCAGAATATGGAGCTGCATCCCTAGGTGCTTGGGTCTGCATCAATGGTTTGGGGTGGACAGGTGATTTATAGGGTTGGTGACTGGGGTTGTGGTTGTGATAGAGGGTGCTCAGTGACGATGGTGGATGGATGGGTGTCAGGCTTAGGGTCATCCTGAATATGTATGACTGGGGCTACTCGGACTGTTGAGAGAGTGCGGGGGACGACAAATGAAAGGGGTTGAGGGTTTAGAACTTTTCTCAATGAGACCCCTATATTGAACTTATTATCCACTAGTTTTGTAATGAATACAATGCTCATAATATCGTTGACATATTTACCTTTCAATAGGGCTTGCTCTGGCAGCTGTAGGAATATCGACAATGTTCTTTTCTTCTACTCTAGTGGCTGCATCTCCTCCTCCTCTTCAAATTCTGTCTGAGCGAGATCTTATTTCTTTGATGCCTTTGAGCCTGATATTGGTCCTACCCCTACTTCTTTACCTTCCTGATTCAATAGCTCAACATGAAAAATGTAGTGCATCCCCAACTTGCATGGGTTGCATTTAGCTCTAGGGCATGACATTACCTCTTTGTCGAAGGCCTCCTCATCTAAGTAGAATGGAAACATCCTTGAATGGAAGTCCTCCCTGTTGGCATACCTTGACCATACAAATGTATGGTGTCAGTTCATGTTGAAGGCAATGTTCCTCATGTTGAAGTTGAGGAGATCCTGTGGAATACGTAACCTCTGTCTTGCATCAATGAGCCCGTTATACCACTTGGATAACATCATGTTGTTGAAGGTTGTGTTCTCCAAGTCTGACCTGGAATGCCAAGGTTCAAACATCTTTCCAAGGTGCCTCTTGTTTTCTAGAACCAATGATCTTCCAGCGGGTGGTGTCCACTTTAGCATTGTGAACGCAAGAAACAAGTATCCATAGGTGAAGGTGCCTCCCTTCTCCTGGGCTTCCTCGCAAACCACGAGTAGTTCCTCCAACAGGTAACTACACCAGTTGAATACAATGCCATCGACACAAAAATCAGCCACTAATAATGCATCTAGCATGGATTCTCCCTTGTAATACAACCTCATGAATTTACTAACTATAATGTAGCATCCAGTTCTGACTGTCTCTGGTAGAATGGGGTTGATTTTGGCTATGCACTCCCCCCTATGACCGTGGAACCATTTGTATAGGCTGGGCTCCCCTTTCTTTTTTTCATGCTTACTGGGACCTTGGAATCCTTTGGACAAGTTGTTGCCCTCAAGGGATAGTCCCGTAAGCTGGAGGATGTCTTTGTTGTGGATTGGATACTACATATCCAACCAGAGACTTTTGTTGTGCACCCTGCTGATTAGGAACTTGATGCACCACACAACTTCACCAGTGGTACCGAACATTGGTAAGTCTCTGAGGTTCATGATAATTGAGTTAAAGAGGTTGATAAATTTGGGCTTTGGCATGAACTGTATGCCTCCCAAATCATCTAGAGCGATACTCCATAAAATGTCTATGTTCATCTAGGGGAACAAGACTTGATATGTTAATTTGATATCGAGGAGATTGACCTCCTCCACATTCCCCTTGAGATCACCCACAACCTTGTTTCGAGGGTCGCAGGGCTCATCTGGTACTACATCTTTAGACACAGTGGTTCGACTTCCTGTATCTCTCATCATTTTTCATTCTAGATATAAGAAAATTCCACAGAGAAACAAGGATTTGGTGGTAACAACTACAGGTCTCAAAATTATAGAGGCTTTCTCGCTCTACAAAATTCAAAAACCACTAAGTACGTCTGGAAACAATGCGTTCTACAGCGTGTTCTCGGACCCTTATACCCAGGCTTAGCTGGAAATTTCCATAATAACTGTCGTTCATCATTACCCTATGGATGCAACTTCGATCTGAGTTGTCCGATGGGATGGGTTAACGAGGTAAATCCTATTGGGCGATTATGGAATTTACTGTGCAAGTTGGAAAGGGATGTGGTCGATTTCAGACCTTTATATTTGACGGATGGGAATCTTGACGTGAATACCAATGGGATATTTGTGTATCGCAGATTTTCTGGCTTAAGTTAATTTAGACAGGATATCATAATATAAATAAAGGATGTGACTAGACTGGGTTCGTGTGGCACATGGACTTAGATTGCATTCGAATTTTCTCTCCCTATGACCACAAAGGGGTCCCCATCATATTAATGACTTTCATTAATGGGTTCTTGAAGTTTATGATCCTATGTTGTTGAGTAAGCAGTTCTGCATCAAACAACACTTAGATAGACAAATAAATGAACTACATGTTAGGGCACAAAACTGCACACATCGACATTATTAATTGAATTTACAAAAATTGCAAAAAAAATCAAATCCAACTATTATGCATGCTCCTTAGGACTAGAGAAATAGTCCTTTTAGCTCAATTATGAGATATATAGGGTTTCAACTGAGCACCATTCACCCATCCTGGCCACAGCATAACATCCAGTTGTGCAAGTCTAACTACTCCCGAAGGTCGCATCACCACAACTATAAATGGTCCCAAACAATGCATGTGCAACTTTCCAGGATGCTTCTAGTACCAACGGTCATAGAGTAGGACCTTGTCTCCTTGTGCAAATACTTTACTCTTAATGTGTCTGTCATGCCAAGCTTTTTTCCTTTCCTTTTCAACTGACTGATGGAATTCTACTAAAAAAGTGGTATCTTCAAGTTCTTCTAAATCCATGAGTCCCTGCATAACTGATTCTTCCTCCGACATATTCATTATTTGTGCGATGTACAAACTCAAAGTGATGAATTCTATAGGCACCACTGCCTCCTTCCCATAAAATAGATGGAATGGCATGTACCTATTTATTTTCTTTGTGGCTGTCCTATAATCCCATAGTATTGTTGGAACTCTGTCATCCCAATCTTCCCAATTTGCACAATAGACCTTTGTTAATCCTCTCTCCATAATCTTGTTGAATGCTTCCATTGTTCCATTGGCTTGTGGGTGGTAGGTGTTATCACTAAAATTTCGTCCGCAAATGGTTACAAGAATCCAACATCATCAGACAGTTATGAGGTCGCCCATGGACCAAAAAAACCACAAAATAATTTTCCAAAAGGTCCAAAACTATACAACCAGTGATAAAATTAAAGTGCACTATGACTACATAGGGTGCACATGCACATGCACGATCTAGAAATGCAGGAAAAGTGCACATGCAGACGATGCGCATCTGTGGTCGCTAACAAGGATGATTTTAAGGATGGAAATTTATTTTAAAATGTAGAAACCTTGGCGAATCTTACTAATCCTTCATATGCCAACTATAAAGGTTTGGCGATATTTTTGTAAAAATATTCAAATTTCTAAGGATTTTATATAGTTTTTATAAATTTTTGGCGATTTTTAAGGTAAAATAATTTTATCCTATAGAATTTGGGCAAATCATTTTTAAAATAGTGAATCTCTGTTTTGGAAAAACCAGGGAAAATTAGCCCATGAGCGAAATTTAGCCCCTAAAATCATCCCTGGTCGCTAAAAGATGCACACATCTGAGAACGGTGCATTTATGAGATTGGTCAGCCTCCCACCCACTTCTGGTTCAACTTCCAAGTTGATTTGACACCCAAATCTCGATTGAATCTGACTGGGTGGCTAGTCAAAGACCTAAAAATGCTCTAATTAGCCTCTTTTCACACTACAAGCTGGTTGCACAATACCTCAAAGAGGTGCTATAAAACAAGGCCATGGGTGCACTTCATTTTCAAGGAATTCAATAGCAAACTTATCCTGCTACTATTCTCTTGAGGAATCCTCTATTCTCATCAAAAGTATACTAGCACCATTACATTGGGAAATCCATCTCACCTCTTGAGTGGATTAGCTTGGAATTATTTCATCATTTCATTCAAATTTGTAAGAAGAGCTTATTTGTGGGGGTCCAAGAGCCCTCCCTTGGAGGAAGAAGGGACTCATAGTCCTCTTTCTTCTTGGTGTTTTCTTTCACTGATATAAACCTTGCCATTGGTGACATGAGTCTTATTGTCTTTTGCTCTTATGTCCTTATGCTCAAATAGTTTTTTTGTTATTTTATTTCTTAGTTTAATTCTTAGTTGTTCTTTTATGTTTCTTTCTCTAACCCTTTTCCCTTACATCTATCTTGATTAKCTAACCCAAATAAGCTTGTAAGCACCTCTGTTTTGCTCATATAAGTGGCAAAAGAGGTGCAATAGATTGGCGACTCCACTGGGGAAAGGTATCAATTTTCTACCCCATTTGGGTTTTTATAGCTCTTCTTTTGGTTTATTTAACCTGTAGGTGCATTAACTGGCCCAAGCYGACCTGCAAAACATCCAATTCCAAKTTGAATTGAGAGAATTCCATCCAGAATTTTCTTCATGGTCGTGTGTCTATTGTGCAYGGGTTTATTGGCCCACGGTTGCGYATCATGCACCCTTGTGCCAAAATCACAGTGTTGTTCTGTGCACCTGCACTCAAAATCCCGTTTTGGTCTGTGCACAGGCACTTAGTGCRCCTCTGTCTACACTGAGACCCGTGCACATGTGCAGAAAAATACACATTGTAAGGTTTTCTGTGATTTGGGGAAGGCACCTAGCCTTCTTAAAAGTGATTTCATGCATGTTGTAAGCTGAACCACACTTAGTTCCCTCTTCATATAAAGGGATTAGTCAAAACACATAGTCACTTAGGGGGTTTAAAATCATTATTTCCTCTTTTGATTTGAGTTTTCCACATGGATGGATTGCTTTTACTAAAAGTATAAGTTAGAATCATTTGTAATCACATAAAACTTGCATTGGGACTAGAAGTTTGATAACAATCGCTTAGTATACTCTTTTCTCGTGCTTCCAAGCAGCCCCCTCGGGACTCCTCTTAGTTTATTTTTCAAACACATCTTAAGATTGTAATGGGCCCATACATGCCCACATGGTACAAAGATAAGATAGTGTTGAAATTTACTTTCTTAGATTAAATCACTAGGGAAGTTTAAAGGTTTTTGTAATGGGCCCATACATGCCCACATGATCACAATCTAGGATAGTTTCAAAGCTTTTCTTAGACTAGATCACAATAGGGAGTCAAAGGAATAGTAAAGGACCCACATGTCCACATGCTAGTCTCCTAGGGACTTTTGAATTATGCAAGGTTGTACCAAAGGCATTTAGTTAATTAGGTAATCAACACTTGTAAGGACCAAACGAAGTCCACATGTAGCAAGGTGACACCTAATTCATTAAAACATTGGTACATTTTCACTCATTCACACACAAAAGTCACTTGTCATTCACATAGTTTTCCTCTCGAAACGTGGAGGTCAAAGTAAGTTTCCTCCAAAAGGATTCCAAAACACCCCACCCTTTTCTTGATGACACTATCCACTCCCATTTAAATTCAACGAGGTTGGTTCATACCCCCAATATCTCAAACAACCACATCTGAAATTTTTCTAAAAACTCACTAAGTTTTCCTCCATAGGAGGTGTGAAAAGAAATTTTTTAGTCTAGGTAGGATTTTGGGGATAGGCATCCAAATAAATCCCCGTTATCTGGTTCTCACATTGTTAAAACAATAGAAGTTGTCAAATAGGGAACTGAAAATCCTCCAAGTCAAGTGTTCCTAACACCATAAGGCAGGGAGATACCCATGAAGGGTTGAAGACCGAGGTCTGGTTGTTCTGTGCATCCCCCCTCGAGGCACCCACCTATTGGACATGATCTAGCCCGTGACCCATTTCTTAGGCCAAAAATCTAAATGCCGCACTTTGACCGAGGTACCTAGTGACCAAATTTTACGACATCTACCCAGGTGGCAATTGTGGGCTGCAATTGCACCTTGATCAGATTTTGTGTGGCTATTGGGAAATATCGCCAACTCTTTTGGGATATGCCCCCTTTACCCCTCATTATAACTGATTATTTCATCCTTCACTAGTTTCTCTTCTGGTGACTTCAGACCTCACTGTTGAGTACTATTGCAAGGTCCAGTGCTATTTGAGAGGAAGGATGTTACGTCTTTTAGGACACGAGCATTTGTTTACTTTTGATTCCCCACATAGACAAAACCCACTTATCCACATATATGCTTCTTTTTTAAAACACCTTATGTATGATACACTTCTAATTACATTTTTTGATTTAGATATATATCGTGTAAAGTTCAAAAATTGCAACAAAGGCTCTTGTTTATTTATTACTCTTACCACAATTTACACACATCCACTTAGCTAGTTGGACATCATAGGGGACCCACAGAACTCCCTTCATTCCAGACACTTTCTAAACCTCCCTCCTATTTTAGGGGGAGTTACTAGTCTTGCCAACTCATCGACCCCACCTTCTCACACTTCAATGAGTGCCACTGTCTCAGGATCAGCTTTGCTTGGTTCCACATTACTTGGGTCCACTTCCCAAGTCCCTCCGTCCACTCACTCTTCTTTACATGGAAGCAAGGGGCCAACTTCCTCTCAAGGAGGAAGTACCAACACACCTAGCCCCTCTCAAGGGTCAGGTTCGCAGAACACTCACACCATGGCTGGAACTAATCCTCCCCCCCCAACTACAGATGCCATATTTGGCCTCTCTTAACATACCAGATCTAAGAAAATTCACGAATGATCCTATATTGCATGACCCCACATGGCCTACGATGCCTATCAAACTACCTTCATACATCCCCAAGTTTGAAGGAAAGGTAGGCGATGACCCTGCCAACCAGGTCATGACTTTCCACTTATGGTGCTCTTCCAACAGCATTATGGATGATTCCATCAAGATAGGATTATTTCAATGCATACTCACTGGCCCATTAGCCAAATGGTATTTAGACAAAAAATCGGGGTCCCATGCGACTTTCGAGTCCTTGGCCAAAGCGTTTTTGAACTTCTTCAAATTACCAATCTTCCATGACAATGGTCTTGAACTACTCTCTAATTTCAAACAAACCTCAGCCACACACATCACTGATCACATTCACGAGTGGTGTAGGCAATATAGTTTGTGCAAAGCCGAAACCACCAAACAGTAGTGTCTTGACTAGTTTCTCAGATCACTTGTCTCTCTCCTAAGTAAATATGTCACTTCCATCTTCCCTCAATCAGAAGAAGAAGCCATCAGTAAGGCTCAACAATAGGACCTCATCTATTCACAATCAGGGTACTTATACATAGTACTACCTGATCTCCCAAAACCTGTGCCATTCGGTCAAGATAAACTTGGGATGTCTCACTCCACAGATGGATTGATCGGTACCACCATGCACCATGCACCACAACCCAAACAACTACCAATGTATGGCACACCTCAATATCCATCGGCATATGGGGGAACCTCTTATTATCCCCCACCCCCTTATCAACAACCATACCCTATTTCTATTCCTCCACCCATCAGTGGGCCACTGCCGGCACCCACAATACACCCACCTATCCAAATAAGTTCTAGTACCCCCTCTACCTCAGCTTATACTCTAAGTACTAGTGAAAGTGCCATGCCTTCCTATATACCTTATGAATCACAAATCCCACAGAATCCGTACTTTCCATTCCCTAGTCCTTCACAGCCCATGGCACCCCCACACCTACACACTGGGGTGAATTTTGTTCAACCCTCTCATGTTCAACAATATCAAAATTTTGAACAGATGAATATAGAAAATATAAACCACCCATCGAATAATGCCAAAAATAAAGGAAGAAACACGAATAATAACAACCCAGGTCAAGGTGGGAATCAACCCTAACAAAACCAACCTACTGGGGGAAACCAGAATCAAGGGAATCAGAACCCCCAGGGGGGAAATAACAATAGGTGTCAAGGGAGAAATAACAATACTATTAGAACCACCTTCCCTTGTTCCCTTTGCAGTGAGTTCAGTAATTATACTCATCATTGTCCCCAAATCACTGATTTTAAACGACTGAAAGACTCAGGCAGTCTACCACATCCTCCTGTAAATTCTAACCTTGTACAATATCTACTACAAACTGATATTCAGAAAAGAATAGAAAAGATACAATGGCAAATACAAACATTACACAGAGATTTTTCACCTGGAAACCCAAACCGGGAAAACCAACATATATTATATTGATACACTTGTGTTACATTGTTTACAATACAATATACATATAGGAGCCAGCGGCATCCAAAACCCTAACCCAATGAATTGGATTAGTCCAAAACCCTAATTCCTTAACCGGAAATAGAAAACCATCGGCAAAAAACCATGTGCCGAAAACCACCTAATATCTTGTGGTCCCAGTAATATGTCGTCCCAGAAATATGTCGGCTCGGCGATAATATGTCGGCCCGAAACCGGCGAAAATATGTCGGCCCAAAAAATTTTTCTCGGGGGCGCTGCCCCCGAACCCCCGCGCAGGGGACTCCGCCCCCTGCAGCCCCCCCTCTTACCCCCCTGCCCGCCCGA
>JASDQU010101535.1:468572-483084 GCA_032191745.1 Picea mariana
TATTAAATGCCTTCTTATCTATATTACAATACAAGTGTGCTTCATATGAATGAAAGCATTCAAATGGCGGCGCAACAAACTTCAAAGAAAATTCAAAAATGTATGTGCTGGTGTTGTCCAGCTGTATGTCCTTTACTCCACGTGCTGGCTCGCTTGGTGAAGTGTAGATGCTCCTGCATCAAGAGGTCGGCCGCAAAGACCCTGGATGTGGCTGTGATCTTTCGCTTATTCTGAGAGCGAATCACAAAGAAGACAAACTTCCCCATGTAAGAGATGACCTTCCTACATTTCTTAGCAGAGATCAAGGAAATAACACTGGGTGGGACTGCCTCAAGTATCCTGTACAATTTCCTGTTCAAAGTAATAATAACACTACGAGGCCTAGACTCATATACAGCATGATGTTTCCATAAATAAGGTTGGCCCAAAAGAACATCACAAACTTCAAGAGGAGCAACATCACACAATACCTCATATTTGAAGGGCTTGATTCCATACAACAGTCAACACTATTGATCGATGCGGAGATCGCTTCCTTGGCGGAGCCATCCAATGGTGTACGGTTGTGGGTACGGCGTTGTTGGAAGGGCCAGTCGCTTGATGAACTCTGCGGAGATGAGGTTCTTTTGGCTACCGCTGTCAATATTGAAGTGTAGCGGGGTTCCTTTTACCCACATCTGTGAATGGAAGAGGTGCATTCCTTCTTCTGGCTTGTCTGGTTCACCAGGCTGGATCTTGGTGGTAGCAACGGTGGCACTGGGTTCCGCATCAATGATCCATCTTCCCTTTTCTAGTTCTGTCTCGAAGTCAAAATATCCATCTGATTCAGAGTCTTTCACTTCAGCCACCAGCGACTGCTTTGAGCGACAGTCGGCAGTGTTATGCTAAGGG
This sequence comes from Picea mariana, assembly GCA_032191745.1. Lineage (NCBI taxonomy): Eukaryota > Viridiplantae > Streptophyta > Pinopsida > Pinales > Pinaceae > Picea > Picea mariana. The sequence goes on from JASDQU010101535.1 coordinate 469,464, forward strand.
ATCTTATGGAAGTCACACCACTTCCCGGTATCTTTCTTTGTCTTTCCGGTGTCCTTCTTTTCTTGTGGCTTGTACTGGTTGTCTTGATACTGTCCATATTTGCTTTGTCCTTTGTTTGGTGGGTTAGGGCCTCCCTTTCCTAGCTTTTGTTTTGAGGGGTTCCCAGGCCCAAATTGCCACGTCTTTTGTTTGAGATTCTGCTCGATTTTGACGGCATATCGCTAGGCCTCACCCAAGGATGAGATGTATAGAAATTCCATTTCGGTCTAGATGTATCTATGCAGAGCACCATGATACTTGAGAACTAGATGTATCTCTTAATATTCGATACCCAACTTGGTGGGCAAGGTATGCAAGATATTTGTGAAATCTGGCACTACTTGGTCTCTTTCTTGCCGCAGTGTGGTCCATTTTGTATACAGGTCATCATAACTTCCGACAGGGTACTACTGTTCCTTAATAGCATCCCTGAAGGATTCCCAGGTGGTCATGACTGAAAATAATAAGATTTCCTCTGTTTCCTTTTTCTCACAGAAATTTTCCCACTAATCTTTGACATGGGGAACGACTTTGAGGGGTGCAAAAGTAATCTTTTCTCTATTCGAAAATTTATGAACAGAAAAATACCATTCTAGTAGATTCAACCACTTGTCTACAAAATTTGCATCTATCTGACCTTCAAATATAATAATATCAAAGTTTATTTGTACCTTGAAGGGGGCGGTGCCTCCGTTCGAAGAAGATGCATCGCCTGTTGGTAGTCGCCGAAGGATTTGCGTGTAACTATCCATCATCTCGTTCCTCTGTTGTGTGAGGGATTCCTCAATCAACAGTTTGAAAGGATCTCCTGTCCCATCATATTTCTTTTCTCCTACCATGGGAGGTCACTTGGGCGTGCAGGAGCTTCAGTCCTCAAGAGAAACAAGCTTGAGACCTAATTCTTTGTACTCCGACCTCGTTGGGGACATGCATTAAGATGACAAGGAGCAGACCGCTCTGATACCACTGATCTAGATTTTATGAGAAAAATGAAATGAATACATATTATTAACAGGTGCTTAACAAAAAATAACAGAGATATAGTCAAATTGGTTTTCTATTCAATAACGAAATAAGCTGAAACTGTAAAATGCAGCGGAAACAAGCTTGCTGGAATGGTGGCAGCTTATCTCTGAGAAGAGATGTGATGGTAGCGCGCATTCGCAAGAAGAAGGTTACAATGAGGCTCTGAAGGCATTTTTACAATAATAAAGAATTCCAAAAACCCTATACATCCAAAAACCTAACCCTAGGAGATAAAATGCCAAAAGTCATGTGGGCCTTGTTTGGGTAAGCTAGTACATCAACTTCCCGGGGTCGTAACTTTTGCATAGAATCTTTGTTTTAGGCGTGTGATAGCCCGTTGAAAATGTATCACCGAGGAGATTCATTTTGGGGGATAAATCATGAATTTGGATATCATTGATGACCTCTATTCCAAGAAAACTTCATTTAGGCCCTAAAAATGGCCCTGGAAGTAAAAACTGCTAAAAATAGTAAATTGCCAAAAATGTCAGAAAACTATTTTGAGCCAGTTGGAAAAGGTGGGTGGCCACCGATATCCATATGGATCAGGATAACACCAACAACATCATTAAATTTTAAATTATTTGAACCAAAGACAGAGTTACTTACAGCCATGACCAAGTTGTTCCAGCTTTCTGGCAATGAGCACAAGATTAGAAGAGCTCCGACCTCATGATCAAATTCCACTTTTACAGAACTTAGTTGATTAGTAACCGTATTAAATTCATTTAAATGATATGCAACAGACCCACCTTCTGACATCTTCATATTAAATAATCTCTTCATTAGAAATACCTTATTGGACGTTGAGGGTTTTTCATACAATTTGGCCAATGCATCTATCAAACCCTTCGTTGTCTTTTCTTTGGAAATATTGAAAGCCACCGACATTTCCAAGCTCAACCGTATCGTTCCTAGATCCTTTCTGTCAAGAATCTCCCATTCTTCATCCTTCATGGCTGTCGGCTTCTTTGCTATTCCGCTCAATGGTAGGAATACATCCTTCTGATATAAATAATCTTCCATCTGCATCTTCCATAACTGGTAGTTTTGGCCGTTAAATTTCTTGACCCTAAACTTTCCATCTTCTTACATTACGCCCACTCGAACCAGGAACCCTCTTTTCCTATGATTTACCTTTCACTCTGATACCAGTTGTTAGAAAAATAGGATCGTGGAGCAATAAAATAAAACAAATGTGGAAAAAAAACAAAGAAGATACACAATACAATAGAGACACATATTTACGTGGTTCACCCAGTGTGGGCTATGTCCACCAGAGAAATTGTCAGGTCCTTCCTTTATTATTATCTAGCATATGAAGGGATACAACCTACAACAAACTCGATGTAACTTCCTCTTCTTTCTCTCACAGTCTTTTATCTTAGAATACAATATTCACCATCAACCATAGCCGCAATAAATTTCCTTCATAAAAGAAGGTTTCTTTCTAGGGAAAAAAACCCTAACATAATCTCTATCGTTAGATCTGTGACCTTATAATGAACGGTCCAGATTTACAATGAAATTGCAATATACATTTACAAGGCAATTTTTCCTTCGGGGGCTTCACCCTCGAACCCCCACTGGGGGCCCTCTTTCCCCCAGACTCCCCAGCCAGGGGGATAGCCCCCCCGAACCGTGCAGAGGGAGTAGCCCCCCTCTGCACTCCCCTGCGTGAAAGAGTGTACATACTTCTAGGGTGTAAATACTTCATCGGGTATAAACATGGCTGAAAGCAAGGACCTTTGAATCAGGAAGATAATCAGGCTCCATAACCAACAAGGTGTATATACCCCTTCTTCAAAATCTCTTCAAGTTTCATCTGCATATCCTTCAACTCTAGCATACTCATCCTCTAAGGAGTCTTGAATATGTGTGCTTCTACACGCATAAAGTTTATAGAGAAGTCAATATCTCTTTTCAGAGGAAACATTGATATCTCTTTAAATACATCCTCAAACTCTTTTAGTACTGTGTAGTATTCAACATTTGACACTTTATCCTTAGGTTCCTCTTCCATGTGCATGACAAATACTTGACATCCTTTCTTGTATATTTTCTTAAATTGCAATGTTGAAACTTCTATGATAGTTACATCTCTTGGAATTCCTTGAACTTTTCTTAAGTTTCCTTCCTCATCCAAGTAAGTGAATGCCTTATTGTAAAACTCTAGGATAGCATGGTGATCGTCAAACCAATCCATACAAATAATGAAATTTTACGATACCAAAGGTATAATATTCAAATCATTGTTTGTGTGCAGTCCATTCATCTCCATCGAACATGCCTTAACCATCTCATTAATTTATTTTTTTTCTCTTGTAGCTAACTGAGCCAGCCAAGGTTTTCCAAGATTGTTTCTTGGTAATTGGAACCTTTCCATTATCTTATGATCTATATAACTATGACTATATCCTGAATCAATTAAAATAGCAATGGCTTGGATGTTAATCTTACCTTCCACTTCAATTACGTGTCACTAAAATTCAACTTTCTTGTTATCCAAGGTTACCTAAGTCCTTGGTACATTTCTTCCCATGTCCTCAAATATCGCAGCTTGTTGTATATTGTATGTAGTTCTCACTTTATCACCTCTTTGATGGAAATCTCTACGCATATGATATTTTCCACAACTACAACATTGAATTGATTATTTTCTTGCATTTTTCTCCACTTTATCCGTCATTCTAGTCTCTTTGGGAGTTGGATGTCCTTGTGAAATATTTATGAAAAATGGTCGCTTATCCCCATTCTTCCTCTGACCCACCTTTCTCTTCATCTTATCTTCTCAATACTTTTGGAAAGTGGGTCTTCCATTTTGTTGATCATAAAGACATTTAGTGCTCCTTATGGTTTCCTCCAATGTCTTGAGATCATCATATTGTATCTTGTCACTGATAAATGAGGGAAACCCACTCAGGTACCTCATAATTTTAACTTTCTCATCTTTGATTAATGTGACATATTTCATAAGCTCTAGGAATATTATTTCATACCCATCTATCATCATACTCCCAAGCTTGAGTTTAAATAGCTCCTTCATTTTCTTGTCATTGTAGCTCTTGGTTAAGTATTTCTTTTGGAAATACCCCTTGAACTCCCTCCAAGTAACCTTCTTTTCATCAATGTGTTTCACCTACACACATTGATCCCACCACATTGATGCCTTTACTTTTAGCTGATAGATAACAATTCTCCCTTCTACTAGCGCATAATAATTATGCAGCAGGAAGTACTTCCTCATACCCAACAACCCGATATTTTCATCTTCATCCTTCTTGTGCTCCTCTTCAAATGTAGGAGGCATGATCTTATTCATTTCTCTCTATATCTTGTACACCTCAATCCTTCTCTTATTCTTTCTGATAGGATACATAATTCAACTACTGCAAATTTTCCTAAAAGAATGCTTTGGTGAGTGAGCTTTATTCCCAATGACACTTCTTTCTTCTCTTCTTTTCTCATCATGAGACATACAAATTTTTGATCTACTTGATTTTTTATCCTTATCCATTTTCTTTTCTATTATCTCCAAGATTTGCATCAACTTAACATTGAAGTCATCTTGTTGCTCCTTGTCTTTCATAAGACTTTTGTTATCATACTTATATATTTGGACAACTTTTTGCAATTCCTTTATGGTTTCTASCAGACTTATGTTCTCCTTATTGGATTCTATACCATTAGCACCCAACATGACATAGAAATTCCCAAATTCATATTGAAGACTATAAGTCCTGCATGCATATTTCATGTTTTTGATGTTCTGCACTAATTTGGGCATGCTCTAATTGTTGATAATTCTACAAAACATACATGCAACMAGATGTGTTAGATGATTTCATGAGATAACTTCATGAAAAATCTKCACCATATTGTCAGAATCCTTTCCTCTGAACCCCATGCATGCATTGGTATTCAAAATACATGTTAAGTAAATGAGTAGCTCTACAAATATAATCACCAAAAATATTGAATACACAATAGATCCATAGATAAATATAGAAGAAACCACACTTTTATTATAAGAAAACCTTCTAGAAGATTCCTCTTTCATTTATTATATCCAAATACCCATTTATTATATCGAACTACCATAGTGGGCATTATTTAATAATATAGTGGACATATTCCACCTTACATTGAATGGCCTCTACTACCTCTCTAGATACCTAACAACACACCAATGCGCGATGTCAATTTTAAACATGTATGTCACGTATCAATAATGCACATGCACCAAAAAAAAAATTCATGCAACCCCAAACATTTAGTGTGCACACCCATGCACCATTTTTTATTGCACAGTTTCAGTATCTCACCCAGCAATATCATATATTTATCATGCACATATGTGCATTCTTATTTAATCTACACCATGGCCATGCTGAAATTACAAATTCGGCCACTTACCATATCAAATTTTGTCTTAAGTATAACTCGACCCATGCAGGCTTAGTGTTGAAACTAGATCTCTAATGCTTCTTGTTAATCTCTGGCCCATACAAGTCCAGTGTTGAACCAATAGCTATGATGCCAATTTGTAACATCCCTAGCAACCTAGGCTAGACCATGTCACCAACCTCAAATGTTGTATCCCTAACCAAACATAATGTAACATCACCCAACATACTAATAAGAAATGCTACTCTGAAAATCCACTGTATAGATTCTATACTACACACTACTCTATGAAGTATCACTTGAAGTAACACTCTCATCATCAAGTTGAGTCATGCCAAACTAACTTTCTTCTTTATACATAACTTAAAACATAGCTAAAGTAACTAAAAACTAATGTCCACAAACATATTGATTACACAACATTATTGTGCATGCAATCATCCTAGCATCACAGTCCAAATCTACTTTCCTTATGTGTGGGGTCTATTTCCCTATACGCATACATGAGTTCCAACCTCATGTGCACATAGGCTACTTTCCTACACACTCGACCATTCAAACCTTGCCTTGGAGACTCATGACCAATATCAAAGGATAAATTAACAAGCAAGACTATCAACATTTGTCATACTTGTGCACATTTGTAAATACAGGCTATAAACACCAAAGTTACATGTGCAAGCATTATTAAACAAAATAACAATAGTTACTTATATGCAACAATATATAATAATTAACGCATATAAAACACATATAAATGAGAACACAAAAAATGGTACAAGCACACAAAGACACTTGTATTTTATGAAAGTAACCAACTACACGTAGAACTCAAATGTTCCTCCTATCCATAGAATTTGTTGCTCATATACTTTCAGTGACATGTCACTCCTGAGTTGGGACTTAACTCCACTAGATAAAAATGGTTCGTATTGAAAGACTAAGGTCTGATACTCAACATAAATGATCAGTCCAAGGTTCCACTACTGCAATAAGTCTATAGTCTCTCATTCCCCATGCACCTGTCACACCCAGAGAAGTGTGTCGTTTCTCTTCTCAACATTCCCTCAAATGCCCCACTTCTCTTACAGGGCTCAACAATAGGACGAACATGAAGTCCCGAGCCCTACAACTAATTCCCAACGCACAAGGGAACAATTCCCATCAAAACTCTCACCTCGAGAGTCTGTTCACAAGCCTCATAACCCACCTCTTCAACAAAAAATATCTCACACAGATAGACTTCTCATGGGCCTGAAAACCCGCCTCTTTGACATCATAACTCTGAATACAAAACATAAATCCCTTATAAAATTATCTATAGATAAGGCAATAGTCAGATTCTCCAGACAGTCCAACCCCTTCTGAATACCAGAAAAATGAATAATCCTAGAAAGAATGAAATCTCTCTCGAAATACACTAAGGCCAACAATATATATTGAAATACTTAAACTCGACAATTGTCACCTTCATAAGTAGCTTTAGACACTTGGTGACTCGTTCGCAACCCTCTAAAATTTATGATAAAATAATTATCCATAACATTACGCTTTTCAGGAAATATTATAAAATATTCCCTAATACTTAAGCTTCCCCCCTTTTCCCTTTTTTGGTGGAGTTATCCCCCCATCTCTTTTCGTCCAATCACTTTGTGAAAAATGATGTCATAATATTAATATTTATAATTACATTTAGATGGATAGGTGCATTTTCCTATTCGTGTCCTGACTCACCAACCTCATAACCACACTGACTCTCTAGTATCAATACATATACATCAATACACACACACACACATATATAAACCATCTTGATACTCTCTTCGATGTAATTCACTCACACTTAATCAAGTGCAAACAACATTGTAAAATGTTTGCACTTACTCAGGTGTGCACAACACTTTGAAATGTGCACACCCTTCCATTGATAACAATTCTCTGTGCACTACTCAGGTGCATGCAAAACTAAACTTGGTGCCCACAGATCACTAACCTAAATGAACAATTACATTTACAATTGATACCATGACTCACCATCCTATATGTACAATTACAGAGGGTTCACATGAGGGACATTATAGCCTCTGGTTTTTTGAATTGTTTATTATTAGTAAAAATTGATTTTCACTAGAATAAATCCTACTGAAGTATTTGAAGGAGAATTACTTTTACCCAATTGAGTTCATTCATTCTGGATCCTTCAAAATAACTTGATTATGTGAGATTATTTTAATTATCAAATTCTTCTTTTGAATGATTGAGTTCATATACAAGTTGGAGAATGATTATATGTTTCCTCTCATCCATAGTCACATGATGATGCAGAGCACTATTGAAAACCCATCTCATTCCTCTGCCTTTTGTCTTGGTTAGGTGCTATTCATATAGCACGATTGTATATTAGGATGGTCTGTATGATGTCCTTGTACTCTTTCACATGATTCAAGGCTAATAGAGAGGATGCATTCTCCCCTTCATGAAAACAAAAGAATATCCTCACATGTCAGTATCCATTACGGTCGATGGGTCCCTCTTAGGGGGAGAATCCACACAAGCAGATCATCTTCCGTGACACCTTGAATTAGAGAAATGTTTCTATAGAGGGTCAACTTCTCACATGTTGGTTTTTTCTTCCTCTTGATGATTTCTCTCATAATATTTTGACATGTATCTAGGGAGGTTGTTAGTGGGGGGAATAATTTTTTATGTCTGAATAGAATGCTTTGTGCTCTAAATATCATTTGTGTATATGTGTAGATAGACAATGATTTCAATCCTTCATCAACTACACTTGGGAGTGATGATTCAAAATTATGCTCATACAATAGGCCACCTATCTTGTCATTGGCCTATCTAACTCATGATATGATACAGAGTGACAAAGTCAATATACAAAATAAAACATATTAAAACTTGTTTTTCATGTGATTTGGGGCCATGTGTCATAATCGTCGTGGCTTATACTTTGAAAGTTTGAAAAGGGAGTCAAAATTTGTGTGACATCATTGATTATGTCGGCATTGACCCACATAAATGTGTTATCATTATATTGGTCCATGGTGACTTCTATGTTGCACAGGAGAAACTTACACATCATCAGGATCAATATGTTGTTATGTGCCTTCGATATCCTCTGGTGGGTCCCCCTCATCCCTCATTTTACACACCGTCGAGTCAACCCCCTTTTTTTAAATGCCATGAGAGTTTGTCCCTTTGTTTCTAACACATCCAAATTAGGTTTTGTGTCCTCATAAATTTCCCCATTGAAGGAAAAATCGAATCTTGTAATAACATCGGCTCTAGAGAGGATAGCAGATGTCTATCATCTACTGAGAATTGTAGATCAAGTTCCTTCTTTGTTAGGTTATGGAGTCTATCTCGAAATAACCAATTTCACCCATACCTGAAAATTTATTTGATATATGAAACAAAAGTGTTTAAGAACTTATATATTAGCAACCTACCTACTTTTGAACATGTAATAGAAAGGTGAATGAAGAAAAATTGAATAATCTTGAGAAACATGAAACTAAATTATTCACTTACAAGGTGAGAAATTTTGCAGTATTGAGTACTACATAAAGTTCTTGAGGAACCTCCAATTTACAGGAGCCCCAAGAAATTCTCCATCCAGGTGATCCAATTCATAGGTTTTTTGTTCCTTCACTGCAGAAACTTGGAAAGGTATAAGCCATAGATTGTCAAATTTCCCATGCTTCCATTTAGGCTCTCTTCTAACATCCCATTTCAGGATTATATATCCTATCATGAAGTTTCTCTCTTTGGTTATTTTTTCAAATATCTCATTCATCCTTTCCTAATGGTTTCAGGATTTGATATGCACTTATTCCCTTGTCTAATGGACTTCAATAAATTGACTTATCCTTACTTTCATCTCATATGAATCTACCTCTTCATTTTGTAGTAGTTTCATGTTAGGAACCTTACCTCCCTCACCCCTCACGTAGGTAGATTATTATGTTTTCTATGTAATAAAGGATGACATTAGTAAATAAATCCTCTATAATAATGTGAACAAGTCAATGTAAGAAGACTTAATATAATCTTTCGCTTCTAGAAATATGTTCCTCTAAAATAATCTTTAGAAGATAGAATTAGCATAAATAGAAGTAGAATGCATGGCAAAGTATTTTATTGATAATTATTGTAATAGAGATATTCTCTACTGAAGTTTTCCCCGTCAAAGAGGCAAGTGAACTTGAATTTCTATAAATAAAGGTATCATTTTTGGTCTTGTGGTTCTCTATATTTTGTTGTTCCATTGGTATTTGCTGAAATACTTCTATTTTTTGCTTATTATAATACATTTCATACCTCACATTTCATAATAGGAAGGATAAGAAGAATAGGAAATATGGCATCCAATCCATATACAAACAAAAAATGGGAAGCACCAATGGATATTTTTTTTGCTGACTCTGTCTACCCAAACTTCATACTTCAAGTGAGAATTCCATGCCTTTTTATTTTGTGAAAACATCTTCTTGATAATGTCGATCAAGATTTTATTTGAGGATTCAACTAAACCATTCCCTTATGGGTAGTAGGTAGTTGAGTTTTTATTCTCTTTGTTATAATTTTTACAGAATTGAACCATTTTGGCACACTTAAAGGATAGGGAAATATCAATGATAATATTCCTTTGGCATCCAAACCAAACCAAGATATTCTCTTCAAGGAATTTGATGATAATTGTGTATGTTGATGCCCTTGTGGGAACGGATTCTACCCATTTTTTGAAATAATCAGTAGTTGTCAAAATAAATTTTCTTTTTCCACTTGAATTTTTATTGATCTCACTAATGAAGTCCAAACCCCACTGCTGAAAAGGTGTCTCAATTATGATAGGCCCTAGTGGGAGTGACAACACGGTTTCCTTCCATGTAAACATCTGACATTATAAACATGCTCTGACAATAGAATTCACATCAGAAAAAGGAGAGGGATAATAATATACTTCTATGATCATCTTATAGTAAGTGTCTCTCCAAGCATGGTGGCTACTACATAATCCCTTGTGAAATTCAGTGAATATGTCTTCAGTTTCTTCCTTGGTGATGCAATTGAGCAAGATGCCTCTTGAATCTTTCCAAAAAATGTTTTCTCCCAAGATGAAATATTTGAAATCCTTCAATTTGATGGATATAGACTTGGTCGTGTCCCATTATGGTGGAAACATTATATTTTCTATATATAATATTATTTCTTTATACCTATCAAACTGGGATAATTTGGAGTTCACTTTCAGTGACGGTTCTTGTTTTTCATCCATTGTAGGTGTTTCTTCTATGTGCTCTGATGACAATACATTCATTCCTAGAGTTTTGCAATTTGATTCAACCAACAACTTGGATAGTCTTTATCCCTTAACTAATTTTGTGGATTTGATATCCACATCATATTCCTGAATTTTAGCAATCCACTTCCCTCTCCTTCCTTCACTGTCAGTCCGTATGAGGATATATTCTATGGCATTGGTGGGAACATGAGCCAATATATTAGAGTGCATTACATAAACTATGAAGGTTTTGAAGGCCTTCACCAAGGCATATGCATGCTTCTCCATTTTATTATATCTCAATTCAAAATCTCTCGATACCTTGTTGAAAAAGGCTATGGTATGATACTGAATTTATTCATTCTTTAGCAATAATACAACAACAACGGTATTTTTTGAGGAAAAAGAGAATATGAGGAATTCCTTATCATAATTAGGACTAACCAAGGCTACAGATTCTCCCAATACTTTTTTTACTCGGTGAAAATACCCCTTAGCTTCAGTAGTCCATTTGATTTAATGATATTTATTCAACATGCCTGTGACATTCTTCATCATTTCAACAAAATTTGGGATGAATCTTATGAGAAAATTAATTTCTCCCAAGAAGGAATGCACTTATTTATTATTTTTTGGTAACACAATTTCTTTTATTACCTCCACCCTTTCTAAATGTATCTAGACTCATTCTTTTGATACTATGGTGAAACTATGCATCCCAAAATCTTTTCTTCTTTCATGGAAAAATGGGAAGTCCTAGTATTCAAGGAGAAGCTATACATTCTACATTTCACAAAAGTATTACTTAGGTGTTTGATGTGATCTTCATTAGTTTTTGAGAAAATGGTAATGTCATCTAGATATATAACAAGCATTTTGTCTTTTTCTCCTACAAATCCTATGTGCGTGGTTCTTTGCAAGGTTTCTCCTAAATTTATCAAACCAAAAGGCATTTTGTCTTACATAAATGTTCCCCAAGGTGTTGTGAATGTTGTATTCTCTCTGTCATCCAAGTGCATTTCCACTTGGTTATACCCTAAGAAACCATCCATCATGGAGATTATGTTTTATCCCATTACCTTTTGTAGTATGTGATCCATCTTAGGAAAAGGATAGTCATATTTTAGTGATTGTTTTTTCATATTTCTTAATTTCAGACACAACTTAATTTCTCCACTCTTCTTTCTCACTATATCCAAGTTGGCCAACTATTCAAAATCCCTGAGAATAATTATAATTTGAGACTCCAATAATTTCATCACTTCCTTCTCAATAGTAGGAAGTAAAATTGGATTGAATTGCATGAGTTTCTTCCTGAAAGGTTTAGAACCATGTTTCATAGGTATTCTTTGTTGTATAATATTGGTGTCATAAGTCTTCAAATCATCATAATTCCATGCAAAAACATCCATATAATCCTTGAACAAAAATAGGTATTATAGCTTGCGCTCAGTAGGATGTATTTGGAAAACTTGATATACCTTGGTTCATCCTTTGTCCCTATATTACAATCGTATATTCTTTCATCCTTTGGGAGGAAATATAGTTTTGTAGGCACCTCATTTCTATCAAACAGTTGTTACAAAGGTACCAAACCTTTTGGAATAAAATTATTCTTCAGATGTAGGACTTTATGTGTATTGATATTATTTCTAAACTTAGGGAGTTCTTAAATTTTCCCTCCAACCATGTCTTCAATCTACCAATATTAATCTTAATCCATGTGGCAATTTTCAAACTCATCTATTACTTCCATGAATTTCTTGATTTGTTGATCATGCTCAAATACTTTCCAGTAGTTGATATTATCAGGAATAAATGGTTTGTATCTCATCTCATTTTCATACTTGACTTGAGGTATGGTTGGCGGTTCGAAGTATTTTCTTACAATGCTAGGGAATCTTCTTGTCGGTTGAACTCACTAAGGAAATTAATGATTTTAAAGGCTTCATAAAAAATGTTTATCAGGTCCCAAACCTGATTTATTTATGACCTCATCCTTGTGTTCCTTGTTTGATATAGGTAATTGACCTATTGAACCACTAATTAGTGGCTTTAAACTCCATCTTGTAAAACAAACAGATTTATTTCTTAGTGGGAGAAATTGGCACAACTCTAGCTCCCACATTTTCTTTTGAATATGCCCCATCGAAGTACATCTTCCATACACCATTGTCTTTTGAAGGAGCATTTGAAGGAAAATATACAAGTATAGGGGTTTCACTATGTTCTTCATTCACTGATAAAATACAAAATCACGGGTCTTCATCCACAACATAAATGGGATTATTTATATGGTTATTTTGGTCACTACCCACATAGGAAAATTATGTATCCCTACATAATCTTCTATTTTCCCATCCAAATACTACTACTATGACATATGTCATATCCATTTGCATGGTGCCTCCTAGTTTTCTACCCATTTTCTTGACAACAACATGTCACAGATAGCAGGCACATCAGCCACCACCACATCCATCATAATGCTTTTCACAAGTAATTGGGTCAAGGTTTCCACAATTTATTTGATTAGGCCTTCACAGTTAATGTTTCTAGAATCAAAGGACTACATGTCATGATATGGAAAAGTTATCTCTAATGCCAAATTCTCCATAACGACTTTGGTCATGAGGTTGTGTGAGGCTCCAGAGTATAGCATGCAATTGTGCAACATTTTATCATGAATATTGAGTGTCATATAAAAAGGGGAAATCTATGGAATGAAGTCTATTCTTCATTTTCATCTAGAAATTCCTATGATGAAGAATTTACAAGATATTTAAGAAGAGACTAATGACATGCAACGGAGGGTAAATAAAATAATTCAAGTCCAACATGTTGGACTTG
>JASDQU010101535.1:483323-512914 GCA_032191745.1 Picea mariana
AGCACCAACTAGAAGGAATCACCAACTCCCTGTGTTTCTCTAGCACCCACTAGAAGGGAGCACCAACTCCCTGGTTTCTATAGCACCCACTAGAAGGAAGCAACAACTCCCTAAGTGTTCTAGCACCAACTGGATGGAAGCACCATCTTCCAGTCACACAGGCACCAACTTGTAAGATAGAGAACAACAGTTCTCCCTTGCGCCACCCTGCCACCCTGGTTTCTCTAGATGCAACCAGATGGAAGCTACAACTCCGTGTGTTCAAGCACCCACTTGAACCTTTGAGGAAAACAGTCCTCCCTAGAACCTCCCTACCACCCTAAAATATAAAAAATTTCTTTCTGTGAATTTATTAGAGTGATTAAATAGTTTTCATTTTCTTGCTAAGCTTATCATTGTTCAGCTATGCCGCTCTAATATTGTGTATCAGTGTCTCTCTGCCTACATATTCTTGTGCTTTCTGATCTTCTGATTTTCTCTACAAGTGCACCTCAACCTTCTTTTACTGTCTCGTCTATGCATCTCTCTGTGCCATGTCCCTTCTATGCACCATTCCTCTTCTGTGCATTTCATCTCCTGCACGTTGCCTCCTTCTCCACACCTGAATGACTCTCATCAGCAACACTCATCTCTTCTTTGTTCTGCATTCTTATAGTCTCTGTGCACCTTGTGCATTCCATATGTGCAATGCTTCTGCATGCTCTTCACCATTCCATTGTTCTCCCTATCGGGATATACACTGCCACTCCACATTGTCACTACTTCACTCCTTCGAGCATCAACACACTCTCTCTATTCTGCATGTTCTCCTCATGTCAAGTCCTCTTCCTGATCATCATGGCAATTCCTCAGCTTCTCTAGTGGTTATACCCATGTGTTCATCATCATCGGATGTTATGCTGAGATTCCTTATCCTGTCTAACAGTCGAGAATCTTCATCTTCTCTATCATAGTCGAGCTCATCCTCTCTATTGTAGTTATAGGCTTCAACGCTCTTCCATCTAACAATCACCTCTATGAATAGTCTTCCTTCCACTGGCAGATGCCTTGAGACACTTTAGCTCCTCTGGAAATCACACTGAGGCCTCTTTTATTTTTCTATGCAGAAACAATCAATGGTTTCTAGAAGTTACACTATGAACCTCTTGAGCCTTATGCCTTTGGCACCTTTCACCTTTCCTTTCACATGTGGCCTCAGGCGGTGACCACAGGCCTGTTCAGAAGGCGCTTTCACGATTCATATTTTGAAAATTCTTGTTGTGAGGCATCTCGACTCTCCAAGTCATGATCTCCGAAGTGGATATTAGCTTCATGCTATCTCCTCCCTTGAGCCTTCGTCGATGTGACCATAGATTATGACCAAGGGCCAATTCTAAACACATATTTCACACTTTCACATTTCGGGGATTCTGTGATGAGTCGTCTCGACTCTCCATGTCATGAGCTCCAAAATAGAGCTTGAATTCTATATCTCTTCTCTCTAGCTCTTGAAAATGTGACCATGAGATATGACTACTCTCCAATCAAACAAGAACTTCGCTCTCCAGATCAACGATCCATGATCCATGGTGATCGGGCGGCTATCCTCTGCCGTGGGACTTCAGCCTTCGGGACTTTGGGGGAGTGATGAAGCTAAAACTCTCAAAGAAAAACTCCCAGAGTGAGGTCACTCTTGCGTCACTCGATGATGTGTCGTGATTCGAGTGGCTACCACGTGTCACTCATAATTGTGATTTCTAGTGGCCTGAAATGCCAAATCAACTTGACACTTGTTGTTGTTTGATCGTGCCACGTGTCAATACTGACATAGTCTTCCACCTGTCATTTCTGACGTGGTCTGCCACATTCACCTCCTAGATCTAACGGCCCAGATCAAACCTCGATCCAATGGCTAGGATTATTTCACAAATTTACGAGATTTCATTGTGCCTGATTTGGGATTTTGGCGTTTCACATTTCACAACTTCGGGACCCCTGTGATGAAGAGTATCGACTCTTGACTTCTCCAACTCCTGGTATCTGAAACTTTGAAATGGAGACTTTGTTGATGTGCCTGTTTTGGGATTTCTACATTTCACATTCTACAACTTCGGGACTCCTGTGATGAAGAGTCTCGACTCTTGACTCCTTGAACTCCCGGTATCTGAAACTCCAAAATGGAGACTTTGTTGATGTGCCTATTTCAGGATTTCGGTGTTTCACATTCTGTAACTTTGGGACTTCTGTGATGAAGAGTCTCGAATATTGACTCCTCCAACTCCCAGTATCTGAAACTCCGAAATGGAGACTTTGTTGATGTGCCTGTTTCAGGATTTCGGCATTTAGCATTTTGCAACTTCGGGACTCCTGTGATGAAGAGTCTCGACTCTTGACTCCTCCAACTCTCGGTATCTGAAACTCCGAAATGGAGTTTATGCTTTTGATCTTTCCATGTCATCATCGTTGATGATCTTCCTTGCCTGCCTGTTTTCATTTGTTGTCTCCCAACTGTAAACCTTCCAACATTGCTACTATTATTTCCTATAACCATACCTTCATCGTTGTCATTCTTTCCATTGCCATGTCATTATAACTGCGCTTCTGGTCGTGATCTTTGCCAGCAATGATAGGCACACTCTTGCACTCTGCGTGCACCTCTACACTATCTCTTCTGGTCTTCTCAATCTTTCCCTGTAGCATCTTCCCAAAATACTTTTGGTGGCTACCTGGCACATTATACCTGTACTCAAGCCATCATCGTTTTTGTACTTTCCATCAATGACAGGCATACGCTGCCTGTAAAACATGCCAACAATCTCCCCCTTTGGCATTGATGGCAACAAAGGCATCCAAACCTGTTCTTTTCTCCACCCTTGACATCAATGTCAAAGAAAACATGCTCCCCCTGAGTTGTTGCAGTATTTTTTAGAGGTATCAGATATTCAATGAATACAAACTCGCCCTAATAGGATGGACTCTCTTAGGTGTGAGACGGGATGACACCCAGCTTCTGTCAGAGATATTCAAATGGTGTCTTGGCTAGGGGTTTAGTAAATACGTCTTCATTTTTTGATATGGTTGGAATGTAATGGACCTAAACAATCTGATTGGTGGCCTTCTCTCTTAGAAAATTGTATTTTATGGGAATATTCTTGGTCTTGGAGTGGACTATAGGATTCGTGGACACACTGATGGCACTAGTGTTATCACAATGAATTGGGATCGGTGCAGTGTATCTTACCTCCAAGTTTGCAAGTGTCTAAATCATCCATAATACCTGAGTGCAACAAGTAGCAGTAATAATGTACTCTTCCTTTGTAGTTGATAAAGAAATGGAACCTTGATTTTTATTCAACCATGCTACTAGAGAATCTCCTAAAAAGAACACACCTCTACTCATGCTTTTCCTTTCATCTATGCAGTTAGCCCAATCATCATCTAAGTAGACTGATAATTGAAAATTATGATTCTTAGGATACCATAGGCCATAGAATTATAATGAAAAGACTTATTTTATTGATTCATCTGATGGTCTGAGGAATATCTATTTGATATCCCTAGAAAATATATAAAAAATGTTGAATTTATCTCTGGGTAATTGTCTTAAATTAGAGCTTGACCTATTAAAAAAGTTTGAAGGTTGGTCAATGGAAAAAAGGAACACAATTATACAAAATTTTACCATTGATCATTCATATACTTTCACTAAGTTTATGATTAAGGCATAATTATGTTTTCCCATCGCCAAAATTATGGTGTTCGTCATAGCTTCTATCATTGTATATGTTGATGATGCCTTAATTGTTGAAGTTAATTTGCTTATTATGAATGAGATTACATATGATGAATAAGGGTCTAAATTTGACTATGCAAGCTTTCTTACTCATGATATTCATTTTCAATTAGCATCATTTGAAGGATTGAAATCATCTAGGTATCAATCTTATCTTTTCTTTCTAGTGTTATTTTATGAATTATAATTTTATGAAAAGAGAGGTATTTGATTGGTTAAGAAAGATAAAGATGGAAATGAACTTCTTGTCACAAAATGGAGTTCTATTTTAACAATTTCAGAAGTCGAAGATGGATTTATACATTTTTCCAATGAATTTCTATTGAATACATATGACCTTCTCATGGGACATGAACCTCTTAGGATGCCCATTTCTTATCAAAAAAAATTACAATTACACCCTTCTTTGAGAGTAGGTGATTGGTTCCTTTTCAAGGAATTCACTATAATTCAAATTTATGGATTTGAATTAGAGCCTTATCAATTACCCATTTATGTTTCTCCCAGATTGTTTGCCTTAGAATATTCTAGGCACAGATTAATGACTGATCAATTGGATTTTGTCTCAAAGAACAAAAAATTTATTTCTCCTTACCTACAAAAGTTTCCTATTTTCTTATTAAAAATAGGTCATCCATTGATCATATAAATAAAATGTTGATTTCCTACAACTTGAAAAAGGATATATCATGGAAATTTGATCCCTATCACATTATCTCTTAACGTAAGAATTTTGGATTACATGTTTATCAACATTGTCCAACCTCTGCAATTGAAATGTCAATGAACAAGAACACATGGAAATAGGTGCAACATAATTGCAAGTAAAGGTTGCAGTAAAAACCGAAACAAAGATTCATTCTACTAACCCTGAATGTATGATCAGAGGAGAGAAATAGATAGAAAACATTAATGAGATAAGGGATGATATTTCAAGTATGACAGTGGGAGAAAACAAATTTTATATTCCAAAGCATAGGGAAATTAAACATATAAAATTTTCAGAAACAATGAATGAGACTGAAGAAGTATAGAAACATATTTTAGAACATATTACTTCTCTTCTTGGAGAATTGTAGAAAAAAGAATTTGAAGGTCCCCCGGTCATGGTTTCTTCAAGTTTACCACTAAAACCTGA
Organism: Picea mariana; assembly: GCA_032191745.1. Taxonomy (NCBI): domain Eukaryota; kingdom Viridiplantae; phylum Streptophyta; class Pinopsida; order Pinales; family Pinaceae; genus Picea; species Picea mariana. The sequence goes on from JASDQU010101535.1 coordinate 488,234, forward strand.
ACATAATTTATCCTCATTCGTTAAGTATAGTACCTTGATTGATAGCCAAGAATTGTCAGGGCCAATATTCATAACTTCAACTGATGTGAAAAATAATCAATTTAATCTTCTAGTTATGCAACCATAGCCAAACAAAGGAACTGTACTAACAAAATACAAGACTACATTAGTGGGAGTAGATCTAATTCATGTTAATGAATTTGATTTAGTTGAATGGCATAAATAGACTGGTGAGATTATGGTGAGAAGAATGATTCAATCATCATTGAATGTTAGAAAGCTACAAAATGTAGTTATTAAATTATCTCAACAATTAGGTAATGATAAAACAATCAATAAAGTTAAAGAAAATAAATTTATGGAATTGGAAGGAAATATTGCATCCATAACTGATGGAAATAGAGAAGCCACAAATTTCAAAGCCATTTTAGTTGAAAAACGAGATAAGAAGTCTAAAAGCTCGGTTGAAAATTCATCATTTTCAACTAACAAAATCTAAAGAATTAATTGAATCCCATAAAGAGAAGGAAAAATTCAACTTAGAGACTGTTGCTTTGGAGGAAAACATCACAACTCTCAACAAAGAAATCACTGAGTTGAAATTAGAGAAAGAGAGTATTTCGAAGAACGTTTCTGGACAAGTGAATAAAGGAAGTTAGGTTCATGATTCTTTATTTATGTCACCCAAAGTTATTTCAAGTTCAGCCACATAATCAAAAGAAAATAATCAACAAAAGGAAAATCACGTAGCCGAACTTGAAGAACACTTGGAAAGGAATATTCATAAAATAAATATTCTAATTAAAGAAAAGGAAAGCCCAGGAAATATTTTTGAAGATACATTAGAACAAGTTGTTATTACACAACATTTATTTGAATCCAAACAATTATCATGGGATCTGATTATCCAAGTCATGGAATAGTTCAAGACCCACTTGGAAATATATCAGCTCTGTGAAACAATAACCATTAAAAAAATGTACAATTAGATATCATCAATCAACTATCTGATATTGAAAAGAAGATACCTTAGGAAGAAAGGATTATTGATTTTATCAATTCTCTTTTTGATCAAGAATTAAAACACTCTAGAGTGACAGATAGATTTGATAATGTATTAAATGTCATAAATGTCATAGAAAAAGGTTGGCTGTTCAAAGCATTGGTTACAAAGGTTGAGTAAGTTCATCAGGGGATAGTTAAATTTAAAAGAAATTTTAGAAAGATTAGAAATCTTGGCTTACTGTCTCCCTGGTCAATTGATCATTGGATTGAGTCTAAGAAATCCTACACACATATGTTGGTTTCTTGTAAATATGATATGAAATTCAACATCGATGAAAATGAAGTATTAACTGGGAAAACTATTGTGAACTCTTTGAGAAAATATTTTACTATTATGTCGATGCTCACTAATTTTCTAATTAGTCAACCTGCCAATCCTTATTATTTGTCGAAAAAACTTGAAGTTTTATACAGAAATATGTTGAGACAACTATTTCCCTTAAATGTTGAATGGAATGAAATCCTTAGATTCAAGGTCATTTCAACGAATATCCATCACGAAATGATTATTCAAACAAACGAAGAGAAAGAAACTACTAAAGTAGTTCCTGATGTTGTTGAGACAAGTCATCAAAGTCAAAGAGGAGAGAAACAAAAGGGAAAGAATATTATCATTAGGGAACTGAAAACTATACAATTACTTTTAATTAAGAAGAGTCAAGTCGGTCTAAATATGAGAAGCAAACAATAGTTTTTAATTTTAATTTAATTTAATTTCAAGGTTAGTTTCAAGACAATTATTTGACAGTTTTTTTTTTTTTTGTAAATAAAAAGAAGGTCCTTGTATTAATATCGACTATTATCGATACAATGCCAAGTGTAAGCCACCTATTCTTCCACAAAAGGGAAATTGGAACATGTGTCTTCCATTAAAGACTCATAGTTTGACGGGTCACCACCTGAGCTAAAACTGTATAAAAAAAACTAAATGAACAAAACAGTATGACCAAATTGTATGAAAAAAATTGTATGAACATAATGGAATTGGTCATTATGACCATCTAGTATGCACCAGGAGGAATCAAAAAACATTATATTGCAACAAGAGAACACAAAGAACATAAACCTGGAGGATTTACTCCACATGCGATCTCGGGTGGCCATGGATGTTGTAGACAGGGGTGTACTTCTGGCCACACATTGGGTATCGAGTCCATGCAGGAGCGTCTGCTAATGCATTGAATAAAATGTCCAGTCTTTGACCGAGGATGCGTTGTCAGTGAATTTGATCATCTTGCTTTTGTTGGATTTCAAATATAATTTGAAGGTGATCCTTCGAGAGTCGATTTTCACAGAGTGGAGGTCGCTCCACTTCCTTGTCCTCGCTAGCGATCACCATGTGTTCCTCCACCTGCCAGCCATGAAACTACCATCGCCATACATCGGGTCCTGTGGATTTATTTTTGGGGGGGAAAGAGGACTAGTGGGAAAAGGAGTGTGCTCACTCAGAGGAAGCACTTCCTCTTTAACTGGGAAATTTCCATGGATGGAGTGTGGGACTGATGAAGAAGGTTCTGACATCCCTTGGCTATTATTCCTGGGGCCAGATATGCGAGAAGAAATGAGAAACAATTGGGAGGGGGTAAGTTTTTCACACCTGGAGAGGGTACTATAGTAAAATGAGCCTCTTCTTGACTTCCCCCTTTCTCTTGGCATGGTGGAAAGAATGCAGAGGTTGGTTTGCGGTGGATTGAAGGTGAAGGGAGAATTCGAAGCCAAAGCATAGGTGAAAAAGAAAAGGGAAATGCAGAGAGATCTCATGTGAGAGTCAAGGGATAGAAGTGGAGTAGCGTAAGGGTAAAGAGAGAATTCTCCTGAGAGATAAATGGAGCAAATGCAGTTGCAGATGGAAAAGGTGAGAAAATTCTTAGAAGAGCCAAGGAGTGGGAGAAAATGTAGAGGGGGAATGAATAAGTTCACCAGGGTGATTTCCCACCTAGTACACCGCGAATTGACGGAAAGTCTAGCCATAAGAGTTGAGGTGATGGCCTCCCTAGTCTTGGTACGCCTGGTTTGGCTTGTACGAGGGGCCATTAAACCTATAAGGTTGTCCAGGTGCATTACCATTACTATATGCGACATGCAAGCCATTTTGTAGTTATGAGTGTAGGGATAGTAGCTGGGGTTAATAACTCCCCTGGCTGCACCATTCCATCTATCCTCTGACATTGACTAGGTGGCACCCCATCCCGGGGAGGGAAGTCTAGTTGGGCCAACTCCATGCATTGGAGCCATAGTGGTGAACATGGGGATTGCCTTGTGTCAATGAAAATGACCTCTTGAGTGGAGTCAACACCTACATTGGTTAATTTTTCTGCTACTTTGTTTTCACTTCACCTTATGTGAGAGGTGGTGAGAGTTGGAGAGGGCCTGAGAAGTTGCTTTAGACTGTTTCTAGGAGACACCAATTTGGGGTGATTTTTTTCGGGTCTTTTCCATTTATGATTTTGGTGGCTATCTCAATGATAACTCTCGAGTCTCCTTCTATGAATAGGTGAGTGAAATTGTGGTCAAGATCCATTTGGATTCCTTTGATGAGACCCTAGATTTCTGTTAAATTGTTGGTTTCACACCCTAGATTTTCTATGATGAGGAATTGAATTTGTCTTGTTTTGTTCCTTATGACTACTCCATATATTGAGTTTCCCAGATTTATCTTAGAGGCACAAAATTAACTTTGTGAAATCCAGAAGAGGCGGGGGGGAACCATGCAGAGGGGCTAGAGGCCATTTCTTTTGGGGGAGACTGTAGAGGGAGGGAGGAGAGGGACAGAGAGAACCCCCAACAGTTTAGTATAAAGAGTTCACTTGGATCAATGGGAAAGTATTCATGGGTCCAAGTATGGAGTTGGAGGGTTTACTGAAGATGCATAAGGATGGTAGTCCAGAGGTGAGGGGAGGGGAGGCATGGGAGTGAAAGATATGCATGTTTCTCTCTTTCCACAATTTTCAGACAATGAAGCCTGGTAGGAGTTGCCATGTTTTGTTCAGGATAGGACTTTTGTAGGAATCAAGCCCCCAATTTCTGATTATGTTGATGATGCTATTGTTCTCTCTTCTAGTTCTTCTCATGATTTGGTTGGCATGATTCCATATTTCCTCATTGAGTGGGAAGTTATTTATGAGGTGCTCCATGGTTTCCTCCTGCTGGTGGTAGAGGTGGCACATAGAGGGGCCTATGAATCCCCATTTTCTGAGATTTTCTGAAGTTAGGATTTTGTTTTAGACCAGAAGCCATAGAAAAGTGGAGATTTTTGGCCAGAATCTTGATTTCCATATTATTGCCCATATATGATCTTTTATAATGTTTTGGAATTTTTCCTGCAAAATGTATCCTTCTTTGAGTGTGAAGTTTCCATGTGGGGTATGACCCTATCTAAGAATGTATGGGTATGTGCTTATACATATTCTCCTTTGATTTTTCATTTGTTTCCAATGTTGCAGGTCGCAATATGTTGTCGTGCAGAGATCCTAGGGAGTTGTTTTCCAACTGCGCCAAGAACTATTGTTGGACATGTTTGACCGTAGTTTTGCCACTTTAAGGGAGGTTAGATCTTGGATGTGATTTTAATAAGATTTTAAGTTGTCTTGAGTTTGTAAGGGTGGCAGTTTCTTCCAGGAATCCGTCCAAACTAGTGCACTCTAGCCATTGCGAATTTCCCAAAAATCATGTTCGTGTATTAACAAGATATTTTTCCAGGCCATGTTCCAAATGTTGGAGCCCTGGGTTTTTTCCTTGTTGGAACAAGAGCAGACCCATGGTTCAATGTTTAACAATGCAACAAAAAAACCCTGACTATTGGCCCTTTTGACAACACCTGAGAAATAGGCAAAATCTCACCCAAGCTAGAAGTAAGAGGGGTTACAGGATGCAGGTGTCTCTAACCACGCTGGGACACGATTATGTGATAAGAGCACTTAGTAGAATATTTTTTTAATGCTTAGGAAGTGAACATGCATTATTTTATTAACCTCATTAACACTGCAGAACATAATCAAAGATAGATAAGTGCGGTAACAACAAGTGATTATGCACCCTGAGTACTCAACACTGTGAGTTAAGTCTAGCATTCATTTACCCTTTAACATAAGTAAAGTACTTAAGAAAAAATAAATATATTCATTACACATCATAATCAAATAAATAAGAAAATGCATAACAAAAATGACACTGCACAAAGCAAACATGAGACACCAGATATGCGTGTTTCACCCTAGGGTGGGGATACGTCCACAAACCACTTCACCTTTTTATTATTTTCCAAAATATTAGATCCACACACTCTTGTGCACTAAGACATAGAGTCAAACTTCACACAAGATAGGAGATCTATGCACTAAGCACTAGATCCTCCTTCTTTACCTTCCAAAAATAGGTCAAATGCATAGAGCCAAAATCTCTTATCACAACACTTAGCACCAGCTCCAGACTGAGCATCACAAGAACTAAGCACAGTCTAAAAAAACACAATCTAGCACAAAGCCTAGATGCACACAGAACTACTTTCTTCTACAATACATTCCCCTTTATTTATACTTTACAAAATCTTACAATAAGGCCTAAACATGAGGAAAACCCACGGGCCGACATCCCATAAACTCGTTACAAAACCCAGAGGACCCATTACTAGGTCCACATAACCCTCAAAATAGGTGAGATCCATGATCTCAGCTCCGACTGGGTGCTCCTACTTCGACCAATGTGTCGAAGTCCAAAAGTGGGCCAAAAATGACCAAAGTTTCCCCAAAACTTGGTTGAGGGCCAATATGCCCCCAACACTCACACGCAACTCGTTCTAATTCACTGAGGTCCGAACAATGCTGCTTCAAAATCCTCGATCTTAAATCGAGTTTCCTTGACTTGATGCCTTGCCTGAGCCTCCTCCTCAGCGAGCTCTTGGACTGTCTAATCTGTAACAGGCCCTTCCAGGTGTTGTTCTACTGCTACAACTACTTGATCTAACTGTGAACCTTGGCTATCGATCTCCTTTAAAACCTTGCAATTTTGGTCCTGCACAGGTTGTAACTTCTGTGTTACTTCCATCACCTTACCCTAGAGGGCAGTGATTTTTTTTTGTACTATGCATTTCTCCTGGGATATCTTCATCCTTTCCACTACTGTGAGCAGCCTCATCTGTGCCTGCAATGAAAATACTTGTTTTTGCACCTCCTATAACTGAGCCTCTAGCTTCTTTAACTATGGATCCTCGGCGAGGCATTCATACATAGGGGCGCTTCTGTCACTCAACTATTTACATGCCAAAGTGAGGGATTTTATACTTGCTACTGTGTTTTTTGCAGACTCCTCCCTCTAGTCACACATCTCTTGTGGGGTGCTCGGTACTATTCGGGCCTCCAATTCAACTATCCTAGCCTGAAACTATTGGAGCGTCTCTGTGAGCTTCGCTACTTGAGCTTCGACGGGCTCTTTCTCCTCTTGTACCAAGCTTGGAATAGATTGACACACTTTTATTGCTGCTTCTTTGACCACGACCTCCTCTGCGAGCAATTTTTCTTTTTCTTTCTATAGTTGGAATTTGCCAACTTTCTTTTCCTCCTGAATCTTTGCTTCAAGCTCTTCTTTCTCACTTTCATAGGTAGCTACACTATCCTTCACTACTTGTAACTGTACTAGGACTTCATCCTTATCCTTTTGTAAGTATTTTGTAGCCTTCTCCTTCTCTTCCTAAGCTCTCAGGAACTGAGCTTCTTTTGCATCAACAATCCTTCTTAGTTGGGATTCTCTTTCAACAATCACTTCTTTATGTTCCCTTTTGCATGCCTTCAAACCTTCCTCCAATACTTTGACCTGTTCTGGAGGTATTCCTTTAATTTTAACCTTAACATCGAATTTAGGGCTATCCTGTAGTGTTGTGGGGGTGGGAAACTTGATGTTATACTAGGGGAGGGTGATCCAAACCCCTAGTTCACCCTACGAGAACCATTTTTTGGCACAAGGGCAGACCCAAGGTTCAATGCTTAACATCACACCAAAAAAATCCTGACTACCAGCCCTTTCGGCAACACCTATGAAGAAGACAAAGTCTCACCCAAGGTAGAAGCAAGGGGGGTTATAGGACACAAGTGTTTGTAAATAGGCTGAGACACGATTATGTTATAAGAGAAATTTGTAGAATATTTTGTTAACACTTAGGAAGTGAACATGCATTAGTTTGTTAACCTCATTAACACCACAGAATATAATCAAAGATAGATATGCACAGTAACAACAAGTGATTATGCACCCTGAGAACTTAGCACTGTGAGTTAAGTCTAACATTCATTTACCCTTTAACATAAGTAAATTACTTAAGCAACAAATTATATATTCATTACACATCATAATCAAAGCACTAAGAAAATACATAGCATAAATGACACTGCACAAAGAAAACATGAGACACCAGATATACAAGGTTCAGCCCAGGGTGGGGCTACGTCCAAAAATCGCTTCGCCTGTTTATTTTTCACCAAAATATTACATCCAGTCACTCTTGTGCACTAAGCCACAGAGTCAAACTTCACACAAGACAGGAGATTTGCGCGCTAAGCACTAGATCCTCCTTCTTTACATTTTTAAAATAGGTCAAATGCACAGAGCCAAAATATCTTATCATGACACTTAGCACCGGCTCCACACTGAGCATCACAAGCACTAAGCATAGTCTACAAAATCACAGTCGATCACAAAGCCTAGATGCACATAGAACTACATGCTTTTACAATACATTCCCCTTTATTTATACTTTAAAAAATCTTACAATAAGGCCTAAACATAGGGAAAACCCATGGGATGACATCCCATAAACTCGTTACAAAACCCAGAGGACCCCTTATTGGGTCCACATAACCCTCAAAATAGGCGAGATCCGCGATCTCATCTCCTACTGGGTGCTCGTACTTTGATCAACATTTCGAAGTCCAAAAGTGGGCCAAAACTGACCAACATTTCCTCAAAACTTGGTCGAGGGATAACAGTCCTGCAGCTTTATAAGTTGAGCTTGAGGTGTGTGCAGGGCATATTTTTTTTCCATAGTTTTTTCCAAAGATTATTTAGATTTTTGAGCCAACCCTACCATATATTTTCTCCCATGGTGTTGTTTAATTTGCCTGGGTCCCGAAGACCCAAGCCTCCTAGAGATTTAGGTTTACAAACTTTGTTCCGACTAACAAGAGCCCACTTTTTGTTAGGGTTATGGAGATGCCATAGAAAACTGCTTTTCAGTTTTCTTATTTTTTATGACTGATTGTGGGGCGGCTAGAGTTGAAATGAGGTATGTAGGAATAGCTTGTAGAATTTATTTTAAAAGAATGAGCATAGCTTGGAGATTGAGGGAACAAAAGGTCAAGTTGTTGAGGCGATTGGAGATTGAAAGGAGAAGAGACTCCCATGAATTTTTTGTAGATTTTGATTCAGAGAGAGGAATTTCCAGGTATTGAGAGGGCAGGGAGAAGATGGGTATGTTCATCAGTTACTAGATGTGATGTTGGATGGCCCCTGGCATGTTGAAGAAGAAGAGTTGAGATTTGGCCAAATTAAAGGTGGTTCAGGAGGCTTCACTGAAATCATTGATAATGGATCTCATTTTATTGGATTCTTATGTAGTGGGGGTGTTCAGAAGCATCATATCATCAACAAATTGGTTGTGTGAGTCTTTTTCTTGTAACCCATGCAAATTGAGGCCTTGTATCTAACCATTTTTTATGGAGGCCTTGATGGAGAGGCTCGGACCCTCAACCAATATGACAAAAAGAAAGGGGGAGAGTGGGTCACCTTGTCTTATACCTCTTGAGGGGGATAGGGTTTGAGAGGGTAATCCATTGACAAGAATTGAGAAGAAGGCAGAGGATATGAGTTTCATTGTACAAAAGATCCAGTCATTGTTGAAGCTGAAAGAAGTTAAGAGGGATTTCATATACTGCCAACTTAATTTGTCAAAAGCCTTTGAAAGGTCTAGTTTTATTAGCATACCTAGAGGATGGGTAATTTTGAGCAAGTGAATGATCTCATGGAATAAGATGACACTGTCCATGATTTTCCTTCTTTCAACATGCCCCGATTTCTCCTTACATATGGTGAAGGGGAGAATGGGCTTGAGTCACAATGTTATGACTTTGGAGATGATTTTATAGATCATGTTTCATAATGCTATTGGCCAGAAGTTCTTCGGATTGGTGACCCTCTCTTCCTTGGGGATTAAGGTGAGGAAGGTTTCATTTAGCGTTGGGAGAATGTTTCCCGAGATGCATGATTCCTCAACCAACTACCACACCTATGCCCTGAGCATTGGCCAGTTGTAGTGGAAGAAGTTTGTGGTGAAGCCATTTGGGCCTGGAGATTTTCCTTTGGGTAGATCGTGAAGGGATTGATACACCTATTCTTGCATTATGGGTCTCATTACAGATAAGGGATTGAATTTTTTGAGTGACCTGTTCTATTGCTGGAGTGCGGTCCAAAAGGGGTTATGAGAGAAGATCCTTGTAGAAGTCTGTCATCTTGTTTGTATTTCCTGGTGAGTTAGTAGGGTGTTTCCATGATCATCTTCTAGCTTCGTAATTCGATTTATGAATTGTCTATGGATCATGGAGCGGTGGAAAAATTTGTATTTTTTCTCCCCCTCTTTGAGCCAATTAACATGATATTTTTGTCTCCATAGGATTTCCTCCTGCTTGTATCTTTCTTCAAGTTGCCTCTTGATGGTGTTCTCCTCTTGTTGCTAAGTGACCATGAATATTATTTGTATCACTTGATCCTGAAGGTCTTATAGTTTTTGTTCCAATGCTTTTCTATCTTGAAATATGTTCCGAAATACATCTTTGTTCCATGTGCATACCTATTGTTTGATGTTTTTTAGCCTTTTCTGGAAGCAGAACATTTTGGTTCCCTGCTGGATCTTTGCATTGGTCCAACAAGTGTGGGATAGCTCATGGAAATCTAGGTGGGTTAACCATAATTTATCAAATATGAAGGGTTTGAGTTTGGGAGTGGCTATTTTGTCTATCCAAAACTGGACTGGCTAGTGATCCGAGCCTTCCTTTGGAAGTATGTTGGACTCTACCATTGGTCCTTCGAGCATGAGGTTTTTTGAGATTAAGAAGAATTATATCCTACAAGTTATTTTTTTATGTCCTAATGGTCTATTGGTCCATGTGTATGTGTGATTGCCATTTTCTATGTCGAAAAGGTTGAGTTGTTCTATTAGCTCCTGGAATTTTATGTTGTATTGTTCCAGGCATTTTCTCCCTCCTCTTTTTTCCTCTAGCATGAGAATCATGTTGAAATATCCTCCAACTATCTATCACTTGTCTCTGCAAAAGATCCTAGGTAAGACAAGATTTTAAGGAATAGGTCCTTGTCCTGGAGGTTTTGTGGGCCATAAGCACTGGTAATAAACCAATATTTGTCTAAGACAATAGCTTGGTAATGAGTTGTAAGTGTTCTTGGTGTGGAGAGACATTGGTCTAGGATTACTATGGCAGGGTACCAGAGTAGAGATAGAACTCATGTCATGCCTTTCAAATCCGAATGTAAAAACTTGCAATGTCACTAGCATTTTTGAGTATGTCCTCGACAATTTGCCCCACGCTCTTTGTTTCTTGAAGCAAGAGAATATTAGGGTATTCATATTTTACACAGTTTCGTAGAATACTTTGTTTGGATCTCTCATTTAGGCCTCTAATGTTCTAGGTTATGATCTTCATTATTAACGATTGGGTGGGTGGGAAAAGGATCTCTATGAGAGCCATTGAATCTTCCCTGAAATGATAATGTAATTCCCTGCCTCTTTTATTAGTTGGTGCACTTATTTTCACCCTCTCCTTTTGTTTTCCTTAGGGTTATTTCAAGGATCTAGGTTTGGATCCACGCTGATGTCAAGTCTGGAGGTAGCCCCTGTTGTTGATTCGAGGAATACCTTATGGAATTTTCTAAGTTGATCTTCCAGTATTGTTTGGAGGTCCTTGTTGCTAAGTGCTTATTATAGCTTATCTAGGTTAATGTCAGCCAATTCCTGCTCATCCATTTCCATTACAGTATCTTCTTCCCTCTCTGGGATTTTCCCTAGATTGGAAGGTGCCTAGGAATCTCGGTTGCTACCTTGTACTAGGTTGTTAAGAACCAAATATCAATATAGAATAGAAAAACCTCTGAAAAAGTACTCAACATATTGAAAAAGAGATAATTTTAGATAATAAGCCTCTTTGAAGGGGCAACCTCCTTTCACCACACTTAAATGTTCAAGTACAAGATGATTCAAAATGAAAATGTTTCCTTGGTATATATAGGAAACTAGGAGGTATAATTACAACCAATGGCCTAAAGCTGACATAAATAAAATAACATTACTAATATAATATGCCCCAATTAAGGGGTAATGAGCCAATATTAGGGCTTAACATGCCCCTCCCCTTCAGACAAGTGTTGTCTGCAACGTTTGGGTAACTCTGGATGCTTCTGTATAAAAGACTCATATTCTCAAGTGGAATCTTCAGCTGGAAGTTTCCTCCATTTAATGAGATACTCTGAAATGGATCTATTCCTCAGCTGGCAAATTCTTGTGTCAGTGATGGCTTCAGGCTCCAATATGATTTTTCCTTCCTTGTCAAGTTCTAGCAATATAGTTTGAACTGAGATATTATTTCCTATAACCTTCTTTAAGCATGAAACATGGAAAACTGGGTGTACTCGTGAAGATGTAGGAAACTCCAATTTGTATGCCATAGTACCAATATTTTGCAACACCTTATAAGGGCCATAGTACTTTGGTAATAATTTTTTATCCTTCTTGGTTTGCTTGAGGGACATCTGTTTGTATGGTTGTTGTCTTAAAAACACCCAATCCCCTACATCAAAACTTCTTTCACTAAGATGTTGATCTACTTATTGTTTCATGCGATGATGTGCCATGGTCAGGTTGTCCTTTAATATTTGGATAACTTGTTGTTGATTCTCAATGTGATCTTCCACTACTTGAACATTAGATTTTTATTTTAGAGAAGAAGTGATGGAAGGAGGGTGGTATCCATAAAGTTCCATAAATGGTGTTATTTTTGTTGCAGTATGAAAGGAATTGTTATACCACCATTCTGCCAAGGGTAACCATTTGAACCATTGTGTTTGTTTATCAAAGGAAAAGCAACGAAGGTAGCCTTCCAGACATTTGTTCACTATCTCGGTTTGTCCATCAGATTGAGGATGACATGATGAGCTATGAGCCAATTGAGTACCCAAACAAGAAAATAATTTTGTCCAAAAATGTCCAGTGAAGATGGGATCTCTATCACTTACAAGAATCTTTGGGCTGCCATGTAGCTTTTGAACTGTCTCCATGAATGCGTTGGAAACTATACTATCTTTGAAGGGATGAGAGAGAGCACAAAAGTGTGTGTACTTGGTCAGTCTATCAACAATCACCATGATGACACTCTTTCCTCTAGACTTTGGTAAACCTGTGATGAAATCCATGGAAACCTCCTTGAAGCTTGAATCGACTCCCATTCTCGATCTAAAAAAAAAGAGCACTAATCTAAGCGATAGTAAGGTAGGGGGTTGGGGCTTGATTTTAGGTGGACCCTATTTGTTTCGTTTCGAAAGGTAATTGGGATTCAATCTTTCCCCCATGTCAGCTAGGATAAAGTGACTCGTTAATCACGGAACACCCTTATCCACCCAGAAGTTGTGGGATCATGGGCCGAGTGGAGAAAGTACATTGATTCTCTGCTAATCTAAGTAGCTTCTTTCTATCGGTAATCTTTCAAAATATCATCTCACATGGATATGATGCCTAGAACAAGTGGGAATGCCAGTAATCTCAATTATGGGACTCTACAGCTGGTTTACATCTCTCATTCTTTCTTGTTAGTCAGTTGGCACCTTGTAATGCATGGAGGATAAGTTGTTAGGATAATTGGTGCACCTCACAATGGGGAAACTACATCTACATGTGCCCTCTTCTCATACTRGCCAGCAGCATAAGTATAAGCATCARCATCAAATTAAAATCATCCATCCATGCACCTAACTCACTCTGTGTCGGGATGGTGGGGTAATGATTGAACGTATATATATTCACGTAGACTTCACTTCGTGGATTATAGCGGATTAGAGCTCACATGGATTCCCAAAAGAGTCCTGGCATCGATTATTGTATGACTCCTGGGCACTTACGACTGGTCATGTAGAAAAAGAACTTCTAGCTGCACAAACCAGAGCTTGCTTCATCATGCTGCACTGTGACTGTAGACCAATCTGCAAAGACTCTTCCCATGTGAGTAGAGTTGTTCATGCTGCACCTTCTAGTAGCTCTGATTAACAACTATTATGGGGCATAGAGAAATGGGCAACTTGGCACTAACAACCTCCCAGGTACGGAAACACTAGCAACTAGGCACGAAAATTACTTAGCACAGATTGCAACTTCTTACCCTTAGCAAGCGAGCGAAGCAAGAAGCACTACACTTGAAGCTAATGAATGATAGTTTTTCTAATCAGGGAGAAAGAAAGAAGGTGTTATTCTAAGTGCAATAAATTTCCGTATTCAAGAAAGCAAGAACGATGATGAGCTCATTAATGTTAGTTGTGATGAGAAAGAGTATTCAATTAGAGAAAGAGAGTATTCAAAAATCATCATCTTGTATTCCATGAATAAGAGAGTTCCATTATGGTATTCCAAAAAGAAAGGAAGCACCTAAATAAAGAAGCAATGGAGTGATTCTCTAGTTAGCGAGTTGTTATTAGAAAGGAGGCTAACTTGTTTAGAGCTAGTGGTCCTGATATCTTGTATTCAATCAATAAGCAAGAGATTAAGTAAGCATGTTAATCAAGAATCATCTCTTTATTCGAGTGATTTTCTCCTTTATTCAATCAAGAAGGGAGTAAGGTAGGTCAATAAGGGAGTAAGGTAGGTTTACTCTTCAGGAAGCACTTAATGCGAATAAATAGAGTAGTTCAAGTATTCAAGAATAGACAAAATGCTCTCTTTGAGCTCAGTAGCTGCAAGAAAGAGAAGCGATCTATTAAGCAAGCAAGGTCGTTCCTCTGATTCCATAGTATCCATTTATATCAACAATGCCCTTGATTCAAAAGGGATACCTGAAAGCCAGACCAAAGGCAAGTCAAAGGGCCAGTCATTAATGGATCTTCTGAATATTGGCAAGTTAGAAGGCGGGGCAACGGATTCCCTTCCTTAAGGCAAGTCAGAATGCCTTATAAGATCTACCTTCCCAACCTTAAGGTTAATCCATCTACCACTAATGGAAATAAAGTGACAGATATCACTCAGAAGGGTAGGCAATTATGGCAAGCAATGTTTCCCTTGCCTTGGTATTCAGGCCAGCAAAAAGCACAGTTAGCTCTAGGGTTTTGGAAGGATGGATTGGACGCTCATGGTATTGGAAAATTGATTTGAATATGCTCTCACAAAAATAGACGTTCATTAGCCACAACTAGGCTTAATTCACGCTAATTAGGCCGACATGCATGATAGAGCGATAGATAGGTGTAGGCGGAAGGCTAACAACTAGATAGAAATGCACTTTTGTATTTATGCATGCTTTGCTTGTGAGAATAAATAAAGAAATGAGGAGCGTAACTTCCGAACCTCCGTAACCAAGGTCAACCAATGGATCAGGCTCATTGACACATAGAAACTCTAACCCAACGAAACTTGATAAACCAACTAATATAATACATAAACTATTGGAACAAAGGATCAAACAGAAGCTCATAAACATACTAATAGTAGGCTCAGAAACCTAAATGCAAGTACGCATTGGGAAAGAGGTGAAGGGAAGCACACATTAATAAATAATAGAGAAGTTGACTTGGGATGGATAATGGTTGTAAAAGACCTGGGGTCTTCATTGTTTCCACCTTATTTTGTTGGCAAACCAAACATTCTGCCACAAACCTTTGAACATTAGTTTTAAGTCCATCCCTAAAAAAATCCTTCTTGACTCTATGGTAGGTTTTCAAAAATCCCGAGTTCCCTCCTACTGGAGAGGTGTGCAATTCCAATAGTACCTTTTCTTTGAGTTGGGAGTTCTTACATAAATATAAGTGATCTTTGTACCATGTTATCACCCTATAAGCTATAGGATCAACTGGTGACTGAAATATTATCTATCTCTAGTATTTTTGTTGACAAATGATTTTTCATTCTGCAAATAATTTGAAAAAGAAAAAGAAAGAAAAAAGAGAAAATAAAGAAAAGAAAAGAAAAGAGGGCATAAAAGAATTCAATAAAATCCCCATGCAATAATAGTAACTTGGTCCATACCTTTCAAGCATGGCCAAGTTATTTTTCAAATTGAGGTTGATAGGATTAGTGAATGAGTTTGGCTAAATAGTTTAATCTTAGCCAAAGTATCTAGGTTAGATTAGTGAATAAATCTATCCAAATTGTCTAATCTTGGTCAGATAGCCCCAGGGTAGAGTAAATTCTTAACCCAACAGTCTAATCTAGGTTAATTGTCATATGAAGCTAGGTTAGAATATAGGCTAGTTTCTTTATTGCTTTATTTCAATAAGAACTAGTTTGATGATCAATGTTGCACCATGATTTGGATACCTAAAATGTTGTTCGACTAACCCCTTGGTGGTGTAGACATGAAAAGTCTTGGAGAAAAACCATGAAAAAGCACGTATCCTAAGCTTCTCGGTGCATGTATTTTTCGCGCCCTCACTTATGCTCCAGTCATCTATCAGTGGTCCAAATGATTGTGCCCAGATCTATGGTGGACAGATCATTCCGGACCCCCACGACCGTTCTATCTTTAATGGAGGGGGGGGGATCCGGAATTGCTAATAAGACCCACGCACATATGGATGGCTCAGGATCAAGTGCATAGATATGCGATCAGTATTGGATTATGGACCCCAGCGTCTGTTCTGCCTTTAATGTAGGGGGGGGTCCGGAATGTGTGGTATACAACGCGCTCAGATCTGCAGCCAATAAGAAAGAGAAAAAATCAACGGTTACAGGTGTTTTTCAGACACCCCTGAATGATCTGCTTTTAACTGAGGGGGGGTCTGGAATGGTATCTTTCCTCTGGCAGACCCCTCTTCATACGCGGCAATGATCTAATCGCCCTGAGTCCCATCATCTCCTACTGTCTGACATACCATCATCACCTTTGGACGTCACCATCCACCTTTCCCGAAATAGTCACGTCCCATTACTATTTTCAGCCCTTCCCCCTGATTCGCTCGTGGCAAGCCCCCTCACTATGACCTTTACCCCAATCGTTAGCCACCACATCACTCATTCGTATCCCTCAGTCACCGTCACCTGCCATCTCACAGTCTAAGTGATCCATTGGCCATTTATTACTAGATGACCTATCCGTTACCAGCTGACCTGTCTCCCACGTCCAACAGACACCCATTTACTCAAAACTACCCTTTTCCTTCCTATTTTCACCATTTAGCCACTCATCGCACCAGAGAGATTTAGCCCGTTTTCTCCTCCATTACAGTCAGTTGCCCACACCAATAGCCACCCCACTAACATTGTTTTTCTTCGAGGTACTGTTGCAGTAATGGTGCCAATGTCCAAACAAGAAGATAGGGGAAATGGTCTTTTACACGCTGGCTCATGCTTCCACTACTGCGTCCAAACTGCAAGTGCCCCTAAACAATGTTCAAACACAACTGAAGTTGGAGAAGATATCGTCCTTTGCCAAGTAAAATCGGATCAAGAATTTGGAGGAACGAGTCCTCAAGATTGGTTATGATCATTCAAATGTGAAAGAAACTGAGGAAATGATAAAGAAGAAGAATGCTGACATAGCCTCCTTGAGGAAACAACTGAAGGTCCTGCCCACAGAGGATTCGCAGGTGAAGGAGATAGCAGAGAAAGAAGGAGAGAAAGATGAAATGCTTAAGCTACTCATGGAGCAGAATGCAAAGCTAAAGGAGATGGAAGCTGAGATGGAGAAGATAGTAAAAGAAAAAGAGCAACTGAAGCCAATGGAAGTCATTCCATTGAATGCCATTCCAATCTCAGGAGTGAGCAAAACATCAGTGACAGAAGTCCCATATGCGACTCCATTGACATCCCTGGAGAAGACAGTCGACCTAGCTAAGTCTATGGAAAATATGAACCTGCAGGAAACAGAGATTGGCAGGCTTAAAAAGGAGATTAAGAACCTTTAGGAACTCAAATCTTCCTTTCAGATCATCCTCTCCAAGGAAAAGAAGGTGACAGATCAGCTCAAACAGGAGTTACAAAAGCTCCAGAAGAAAACAGTGGCAGGAAAGACTTTGGCCGAGGTTAAAGAAAGTGTATGGACAGACATCACCAAGTCCATGAACGAGATATGGCCCATGATATAGATCATGTTTGAGTAGAATGAATTGGTGCAGAGAAGCAAGCAGGCCATTGAGAAGATTATATCAGAATTGGGAGAGATGCCAACACAGGCGAATGATATCATCAAGTTCCTGAATTCTAAGACCAAGGAAGAATTGGAAGCGCTGAAAATTGAAGACAAAACAGAGACCATCCTTGAGGTCAAAAGAGTTTTGACCAAGAGAGGATTAATGCTTCATCTAGAAGAAAAGGTTCAGGCCATAGACCTAGGGGTACAAAGATTCTTCAGTAAGATTGAGGCTCTACAAAAGAAAGGTCTACCTGGTCTGAAGGTAATCAATGATAAATTGATGACACTCCCAGACTACAAGAAGAAATTGGCTAATGTGGCTAAGGACAGTTCAAAGTTTGCAGGAATTCAAGACAGCATCAGTGGTAAAGAATTTCTAGATGCTCTTCAGTGGGACATCGGTATCCAATATGAGATTCCATACATCTTCCTCACCAAGCCTACCTTCGCCAAGTACATAGAAATGTATGAAGTGTATCGACGACTACTCAAAGTCAGCGTGCCCAGTCATCTTCGATGGGAGGAACTCTGTGATTTGATCAAGTAGCAGATGAGTTGTCCCAGTCTAGTCATTTTTCCAGTCAAATGAGGTCATGCAGAGGCTTCATCAACGGTCCACCCAGAAATCAACGTGCAGTTACACCACATCATCAAGTAGTTCCTAGATTTAGGAAATTTGTTAAGTTAGTTAGGATAAAAATAGATTTAACATGTCCTGGTCATTAATGATAGGATCGTTTGTAATTTGAGTTACAAATACTTCACCTTTCAAAGTATTGAGGGTTGTTGATCTTCACACCCTGATGCTATCAGATTGTAATATTTTTGAAGGAGCTTCCATTAACAAAGAGGCACTTTTACAGGATTCTTGAGTGTATTCACTGGTGATGTTTTTCTCTCTAAGTTGAATGTTATTCTCGCTTTGTTATCATATTGTTTTCTAAATCTAATCTTTAGAAGTAACGAATGTTGCAGGATTTATCTCGTATACCCTGTTTCTGACTCAAAGGATTTTACTGTTTTATCTTCTGGTGTTTTCAATAAAGAAATTCTTAACTTCTTCTTTGTTGAAATTATCTTTATCTTTTCTGCTATTCATCATTTATGCTACTAAAGAATCCAGTGATTATATTATCTCGCCCTGTGAAAGTTTTCCTTCGTGTTTCGGGTTCGGATTTCATATTTTATTAAAAACATAGACCCCATAGCGCAGTTGATATGTAGACCGTCTCGACCAAATCGACAAACACTACGACAACAAAAACTGGCCTATTTATTTACCTAGCCTAATATTTAAAATTTGAACCATAGCTAAATCATATAGAGAGATCCCTCTCTGAAGTTGGAAGGGCTAGATCCCAGCTTCAAAAGCGGTTGGATAAAGTTACCTTAGTAGATTTCTTCTGCTGTCAACCTCTAGTAAATTTACCAAGTGCTAACATAGTGGCGAACATACTGGGGAAGAACTAAAAATTTATAAATTTACGTTTTTATTTTCCCTAAAAAGAAAGCCTGTTCCTGAAAGATTGCAAATTTGAGAAAAAGTAATGTTTAGAGGTTGATCAAAATCTGTACATATTGTTTTCAGACTCATAGAAACTAAAATATATATATATAAAAACCAAAAAGAAATCTGGCTTCCACGAATGTTTATACTCGATCTCATCCAGACCCAAAACCTACGATAGCAACAGATAAACCAGAACAATTGCTCAGGAAAAAGACCATAGCTGAAGGCTCAGTGAGTCACACTCCCTTTCATAAGTCCCTTTCCTTTTCAGGGGAACCTGTTACCTTTCAAAACCCCGACTTTGACACCTTTTCCCAACAAATCCTGGTTAGAACATGGTCCAATAGTTTTGTGACTGAAATCATTTTCGACCCAACCGTTTTGCAACCCTGAACCCCTGAAGTTCTGTCTCCTACTGCTAAACTGCAAATCACTCCCATGGTGCTATCCAATCCCTCCTCGTCCTCGTCTTCAGCCGCTACCTTGCCGATCATTCAATTTGTTATCCCACCACCTCCACCCATCATGGCTACTAGATATGCTCCCTTGGTGTTGTCTACGCCTCTTCATGCCATGCCCCGAGACTATCAAATAAGACTTCCACAGTTCGATGCAACAGAACCTTTAAACGCCCAACAACATGTTGACAAAATGAATGATTATTTTGATCTACACGAAGTAGATGAGGCTGACGTTCAAATGAGATTGTTTGCCCAAATTTTGACAGGTGACATTAAAAAATGGTATAAAGGTTTACGTGTTGCATCAGTCCTTGACCTTACCACATTCCAAAGGAGTTTTCTAGACAAATGGGAGGTAAAGAAAAACCCTCTCCAAATACTATCAGAATATGAAAATATTAGAAGAAATCAAGGTGAGACAGTACAAGATTACTGCACTCATTTCAATAACCTGTACAACGCAATCCTAGCTGAAATCAAACCTCCACATGGTTTGGCATTGATAAAATTCCCTGATGGTTTTGACGCTGACATGTCATACCAACTAAGGGAAATAAATTCTACCACCCTGGAGGACATGTAGAAAAGCGCAATCAGTGTGGAAGCCAATTTGTTGGCAAAAAGGGCACGTTAGAGGTCAGAGAGGAGAGTCACAATTAAAGAGGAACCTTCCACATCAAACTCAGATTCCAAATTGGATTCCTTGGCTAGAGCAATGGAAAGAATGATGGAAAGACTTACATTGTCAGAAAGAAATCCTCCGAGAGAAAACCCACCAGCTCCTCAGGTGCGGAATCCTAACTTCAGGAGAAACCCTCCTCAAATCAGACAAAGAGATCCTAGGGATCAAAGAGAGCAGAGAGGTCTGGATCAATAGATCAGACCTCCCCTGCAAGAGAATTGTGCTAATGAAGGAGAGGAAGTGATCGAGGAATTGGACAATACTCACATAAATCTCATGGGTATTCACGACAACGAAGCTATTTTCCTTACCCAAGAAGAGAAAGAACCTTTTCTTCTCAATCAAACAAAAGTAAGTGAAGAAGCTGAAGATGCAGAATAGCAGGCATTCAAAAATGCCATTTTGGAGGTACACCGGCAGTATAATCTGCAGAGTAAAAAGACAGAAGGGAGTTCCCCAAAAAAGACGATTGAAATGAAGAAGGTAGTTGAAACCAAGAAAGCCTCTGAGCCATCTGCTGAGAAGATTCCTGAGAAGCGTACTGCCGAAGTTCCTGTGAAGAAAAACCTTACTATTCTGAAAAGATTGTCACAGCCCGAGGTTTCATCAAATAATCAACCAAGTACTTCTAGATAGAAGAATGTGGTAGACAAACCATAGTTGATGAGCCAAAGCAGAGTCCCTACACCTTTCAGCCTCGAAGGGGAATTAGCCAAAGTAAAAATTCCCATTCCACTTTCCGAGTTGATGAACAAAGATTCTTATCATTCACAAGTCATTAAAGTGTTGACCATTGAACCTGATATAGGTATGAAAGCCTTAACCATTGGATCAGTGAATCATTTAGATACTGTGAACCTTACTGATGATCAACCTGAACTTTTGTTCGGAACTAAAGTAGACGGCCGAGATGATAATGGTGATGTCGCTCATTTTTACATCAGTCTAAACATACATGACCTGATCTTGCATAACACTATGCTGGATTCGGGTGCTTCCCACAATCTGATGCCTAAAGCAGTGATGGAAAAACTGGGACTAGAGGTCACCAGACCTTACAAGGATTTACACTCATTCGAATCCAGTAAAGTTAGATGTATCGGTTTGATCAAGGACCTATGTATCACCCTGGTTCAGATTCCTGCAAAGAGCATGGTCATGGATGTGGTAGTTGCAGACATCCCTCCGAAGTATGGAATGTTGCTATCCCGGTCTTGGGGGGCTAAGTTGAGAGGTACCCTGCAGCTAGATATGTTGTATGCCACTATCCCAGTCTTCGAGCAGCAAAGAAGGCTATACCGAGAAACATTGATGAAATACATGGTCAGTAGATAAGAAAAACCGCACAACTATCCTCTTTACTCCGTGCATTCTGACTTGGATTCCTTTATCTTGTACAACGATGGCAACCCGGGAGAGAAAGACACTCAGCTGGGAGAAGATACATCTAGTCCAGATGAAGGCCAAGAATTCATTGAGGAAACAAGGAAGAAAAATGTGATAACTGAAGAGCTACCGGCAGATTTATGGAGCATGGATTTTGATGGAGCAATAAGAAAAGAAGGAGCTAGAGCTGGAGTTTGGCTACATAATCACTGAAACAGGTATTCGAAAAACCATTCTTACAATTAAATTTCCAATGCACTAACAATATTGCCGAGTATGAAGTCTTGATGCTCGGTCTGAAGCTTTTGAAAAGAGTTGGTGCTAAACAGATTATGGTAAGAGGTAATTCTGAGTTGATAATCAAGCAAATCAAAGGTGAGTATGCTGCGAAACACCCACCTCTTAGAGCTTATAGGAATGTTTTTCTTGATGCCCTTAGATGTTTCACTKAAGTTGACTTGAAGGTAATGCCGAGGGGACAAAACATTCTRGCAGATGGATTGGCTACGTCAGCAGCCACATGTAAGATTCCTTTCCGATCGACTCRCCCATACACTGTGGAGGTGAAATGCAGACCAACCGTTCCCGACAATATTAGGTACTGGAAAGTGTTTGGTAATGATGATCAAATTGAAGAMTTTCTGTAGTGTAAAAATGATTTTGAATGTACTAATATAGATTTATAGAACGAGGATGAAAATGTGAATAGATCTGATTTTGAAATTGATAGTGTAAATAGCGTAGATTCAGGAGAATTAGGCGATGATGAGATGGAGGCTGATATTTTGCATTTGAAAAGTAATGTTTTKCCTAGGGGTCTAGTTCCTTTAGAAGACTTGTTTGATTTTAACGACTTAGCCAAAAAACCAAAAATTGAAGCCAATGGAAAAGAGGTAGAAGATTGTAATATAAGGACCGAAGAGAAACCCAGGATAGAAAAATTGTCTAAATCATTACCCCTTTAGCAAAAACTCAAATACATTGAGTTGTTCAAAGAATATTCGGATGTCTTTACCTGGGGTTATGAGGATTTAAAATATTATGATACCAGCATCATACAACACCGGATTCCAATAAAAGAAGACCAAAAGTCGTTCAGAAAAGGAAATCAAAAAAATGTACGATGCCAAAATCATAGTCCCGTTGCGTTTTTCCAAATGGGTCTCTAATTTGGTCCCTACACGTAAGAAATCTGGGGAAATCAGACTTTGCATAGATTTTCGAAATCTGAATAAGGTCTCCCTGAAGGATAATTACCCCTTGCCAAAAATGGACCACATCCTTCAAAGGGTAGTCGGATCCAGTTGAATCTCTTTGCTGGACGGTTTCTCGGATTACAATCAGGTCCTCGTCCACCCAGACGACCAAGACAAAACTGCTTCCACTACACCATGGGGCACTTTCATGTATGTGAAAATGCCTTTTGGTTTAATGAATGCTGGAGCCACTTTCCAGAGAGCGATGGACATCGCCTTTGTGGAAGAATCGAGTAAGTTTATTGTCATCTATTTGGATGACGTAGTTGTGTTTTCCCAGTCTGATGACGAGCACTTGAGGCATCTCAGATGAGTCTTTGAGAAATGCAGGAGGTTTGGGATTTCTTTAAATCCTAAGAAAGGCCTTTTCAGACTAGAGGAAGGAAAAATACTCTAGGACACATCATCGCCAAGGACAGAATCAAAATAGACCCCAGCAGAATTGAGGCTATACAAAAATTAGAACACCCAAGAAACATTAAAGAATTACAGTCTTTTATCGAGAGAATAAACTTTGTACGAAGATTCATTCCCAATCTGGCAGATCTCCTCAGAAACATTACAAATATGTTAAAAAAGGATGTAAAAATAAAATGGGACACTGAGTCCAGATAGTCTTTCGAACAAGTCAAACGAGCACTCACAGAGGCCCCTGTCTTGATCAGTCCTGATTTTACCAAGGATTTCTATCTTTTTTCTTTCGCTTCCGAACATACTATAGCAATGGTATTACTACAAAAGAACAACGAAGGGTCCTCCTTAACAGTAGTAATACCATTGTACTGTTAATTTTTTTTATTAAAATAAAGTACCAAGGCAAGTGTTTCTCTTCCCTAGGTGCCTAAGGGGTAGAAAGTGCTGAATGTGGGTCCTAGTCATTTAATTTGTGAGATGCAAATTAAAATGTGACTTTATGATTAAAGTGATGGTGAGTGAAGAGACACCAAATCTCAGCCACCCATCTAATCTAATCTCAACCGTTAGATTAGAAAACTCCTCACCTTCCCTCATGAGGTCGACTTGGGAAAGAGGGCACACCCATTCTTGGGTAGTTGAAGCATTCTTGTTGAGAAAACAAGAGGAGTTCAAGCATTCTTGTTGAGAGAACAAGAGAGAGCAAGAGAGAGGTCGAGCTGAAGAAAAGAGATAGCAGCTGCAATTTCTAGGAGTATTGGCATGCATTCGAAGGCTGCCGAACAACATTTAGTGGCACAGAAATTGAGTCTTAGCAGAGTTTTGGCATGAATTTCGAGACTGTCTGTGCAGCATTAATTGTTGGGACAGTCGTACAATTGTACGGATTTCTGGTTCAGAAATCGAGGAACAAAGATACATGAATGTCTAGATAAGTTTGTGTAAATTTCTGAAGATGAATATGCTGTAAAAGAATTTCTCAGAAGCTCATAAATAATACAAATCCCTCTCTCACTGGTTTTCCCCTTGTGGGTTTTTCCAAGGTCGAAGTTAGACCGAATATCTTTGTGTCTATATTTTTGGAGTTTTTCATATTGATGATATTTTATTTCTGCATTGAAAACGATGTTCAGAATCCTCATGTTTCAGTTCTGAAGTTTATTTTCTATTAAGTTTTTATATGCTAAAACAATGTTGAAACTGGAGTTTCAACATTTAACTTTGGTTGAAAATTCAGCGAGACTGAAACTGGGTTGGGATCTGAAAACTTAACATGGTATCAGAGCTGAGTTGAAGAGAAGCAGAAATTTCAGCAGACAGAAAGTAGGGACATCAGTCACTTCACAAGGCATATTTTTGAATTTGTGATTTTCAGCAGAAAGAGGGTCATGGCTACTAGGTTGAGGGTTGAAGACAGACTTGATGGGGTAGCAAATTTTGGTGCTTGGAAGGAGAGGATGATCTTGCTTTTGCAAGAGAACGAGTTGTGGGACATTGTGGAGAATACCACTACTCATCCTGTTGTGGT